>QODF01000026.1:1432226-1484759 GCA_024372805.1 Oostethus manadensis | reverse complement strand
TCCAGCCGCGCCTCCCGCGGCGCCGGACCTTCCAGCCGCGCCTCCCGCGGCGCCGGACCTTCCAGCCGCGCCTCCCGCGGCGCCGGACCTTCCAGCCGCGCCTCCCGCGGCGCCGGACCTTCCAGCCGCGCCTCCCGCGGCGCCGGACCTTCCAGCCGCGCCTCCCAAATAAATATTTTCTTCACAGAAATGCAAATTAATTTCTAACTCTTTTTGAAACGCATTTTTCTGGATTTTTTTTGGTCATTGTTGTCTCTTAGTGTTCAAATAAACCTACCATTGAAATTATAGACTGACCATTTCTTTGTTAGTGGCCAAACTTACAAAATCAGCTGGGGTTCAAATACTTTTTCCCCCTCACTGTATATATTCATATACACATATATGTATATATGTGTATGTATATATATATATTTTTATTTTTGCTCATTTTGCTTTGTGACTGTTCTGGTTGTTGCTGATATTGTGGCTACCATGGCTGTTATTGTTTATAATATGGCGGAAATATGTCTGTGAGGTCCTTCTGCACCCCTTCCTCTGCCCCCCACACCCCCACCCATCCCGCGCCAGGTGAGGTCCGTCATCGAACAAAATTCATAATAAACGCAGTCAAATGTCAGGGGAGCCTCATTTGGATCATGAAGTTTCCCCTGGCAAAGCAATTTTTTGCTCAGCACTTAAAGGCAGCTTGACTCCCATTTGGCTGTTATGACGCTGGACCAGACGCGCGCGCACAAGCACGCGCACAAAAACACGGTTTGTGTTCCGTTTTTCCCTCCTTCTTTTTCTGTGTTTTCCTTATTTTTGTTGCAGGTTCATGATAATCACAGTACAAGAAAATTCCACGTGACACGACCAGAAGCGAAGCTGCTGTTTATTATGGCAGCAGGATCACCAACAACATCAGCAAAACGCGTATTCCTGATCGACTGGCCCTGATAAAAGGGCAAAGAATAAAAAGCGCGCACACACGACGCACGTCACGCGCGCTCTTGCAGCTTAACACACGTCCGTGACGCGTTCACGGTCCTTCGGATGCCGCAGTGTCGTTTCGTGGGACGTGACGGAGATACCTGTCTGGATGTGCCGGCAGACGTGTCCGGCGTGTCGGGGGTGAGCCGTGCGTCCTACGATGATGAGCAGCGAGTATCTGTTGGCCCGGAGGAGGCTCAGGTCCACGCAGCGTCGCGCCTCCTGCTGGACCTCTCTCTCCTCCCGCAGCCGGCCGGACGCCATGTTGGATGCCGCTGGTGACGTCATCGCAGGAGTCGACGCATATATATATATATATANATATATATATATATATATATAAACAATTATATATTATATCCACATATATATATAGATATATCGATATATTGATTGGCCCACAGCACATGCTAAAAATAGATCTTATCAGGAAAACTAATAAAAAACAAACAAAAAACAGTCAAAAATGACTCATCAGTAGGTTTGCTAGAATAAGGGCACTAAGAGAAAAAAGTTGTAAGCTAACAAATATCATTTTAGTAGCATTTAGTTGAAATATTGCCATATTAAGGGGGAAATACATCATATGTGATGCAATGATGATATAATATATAATGATATAATGAGAAACAAAAGAAAAGGTTGCAGAAAAAGGATAATGTTACCAGAAGAAGGCCAAATGTTATGGGAAGAAAGTAACAAATATGTGGGGGAAAGAAATCAAATCAATAAGTGGATTACTTAGATTTGATTTTTTTTTGTACATATTTTATGATTCCATTGTGTTCTATTTGCAGTGTACATTTTGTATCTTATATTTATTTGACATCTTTGACTTAAGCAGTGCTATCCCAAATTGCCTTGACTGTGTTTTTATTCAAACATATTTATTTTTTTGTATTCTTACCATTCTTTATTTTTGTACATGTTTATTAATTTATTTATTTTTTTGCTAAGTTGCCTGGATTTTATTTTTGATTTATACATATTTTATGATTTCATTGTTTTTTCTAAACAGTTTATATTTTTTCCTGCTATTTTATATGCTTTTTTATATTCAACTTAAGCAATAACTTTTTATTTTATTTTTGTGTTTACATATCATTTAAATGTAAATATTTTCTTTGCATACAGTATGTACTGATATATATATATTACATTATCGTATTATAATATATTAGATGTTATCATATAATATATTTATATTGAATGTGTTATTGCTATTTATATATATATATTTTATATATTCTTATATATTCAGCTAACATCAATCAAAAAAATCATTGACTTGAATTAATTATAGATATATTTAATTCATTTACATCTTTTTTCCATTACTTTAAATACTGTATATGTATTTTTTTTATTTACAGCAACATACCAACAAGTGATTATTACTGGAAAAACCAGCTTCATCATTAGGGCACTGATAAAATACACAAAATTGTTTATTTTCTTTTTATCACAAATGATATGCAAGGCCACACTGGCATACTTTACTGTCAAGGACACAGAGTCGAACAACCCCTGGGTGTTTTTTTCTCCGTAGTTACAACATCAGAAGCGTGAAGACACATATTGAACACGTATTAAATAATCGCCTCACTGTGTGTGCTGTGACCACTACCCAGCATTCTCCCTTCCAAATTTACAAAAGAAGAAATTGTTTCCTTACATTCACAACACTCCTCATCCCACATAAAATACCGACTCCGTCTTTTTCTTTCACAGGCACTTGAGGACGTAGAAGTTACAGGAAGTCCCGCGCGGACAGCTGCACAGCGTGCCGATGCGCGCACCTTTACGCACGGCGCACGGCTCCCCCGCGTCGCACTGCAACGATACCAGCAACAATAGACAGAAGAGCTTTACGGTAAGCAATAGGGCACTGATATAAAAATAAAATAGTACGCAACAGAATCACATAAAAACAACTGAATGGGACAAAAACATCTGTATGTATGAATTAATCTAGGATTATTTCATGTCGTCAGTTAATTCATAAAAATTTAATAGTATAAAACATTAAAAAAATTAGTTACATTTTTTTAATTTAAATGACTTTAAAACAACACACAAATGAAAAAACAATATAATAGAAAAAAAAGTTGCTAAAAAAGCTATTTTGACTGTCACAGTAAAACATGACAAATACATAAAATAAAAAAAATGTATGCTTTAATTAAAAAAAAGAAATTAAATTATTTTCAAACATAAATTGTTTTTTATTTACTTTTGCCCCCAAAAAAGATGCTAAATAAGCTATTTTGACTGTCACTAAAAACACGACAAATACATAAAAACATTCATTAAAAAATGGTTTAATTTATTTCTATTAAATTTAATTTATGCTTTAATTTAAAAATTAAAAAAAGAACCTAAATGATTTTCAAACATTAATTGTATTTTATTTACTTTTGCCCTCAAAAAAGATGCTAAAAAAAGTTATTTTGACTGTCACTAAAAACACGATAAAAACATCAAAACATACATTAAAAATAATTAAATTTAATTAAATTTATGCTTTAATTAAAAAAGTTTTAAAAATGACTTTAATGATTTTCAAACAATTGTATTTTTTTGACTTTTGCCCTGAAAAAAAAAAAATACCAAAAAAGCTGAACAGGACACCAGCAAAATAAAAATAAGACAAAAAGAATTAAAATAACTAATTGCATAAACGGTCCCGCTGACGACAACCAAAAAAAATGACATGAAGTCATGTGATGTTCTTACGGACGGCAGCCAGCCGAGCTTCTTCTCAGAAGGGATCTCTTTATTCCTCAGCTTCTCCAGGACTTCTTGTAAAGCATCAATCTGCATGCAAAGTATACAGAAACACATTCAAAGCGCAATCGCATACAGCTTTCGCTCGTGTCTCACCAGATCTTTCTCCTGTTGCCTTTTCAGCGTGAAATCCAGCGAGCGCGCCTCCGTGGAGGCGTCCTCGGCCCGAGCCGGCCGCAGTAAGTCGGTGGAGCAGCAGGCCGCAATGGCGGCGGCGAGGAGGAGGGCTCTGGCGCTGACCATGGTGCTGCTGACGGGGAAGGAAGGCGTCTAGTGAAGGTTTCCCGGAGCATGTTTCGTCTTTATAGGGGCTTCTGACATCATCGGCATCTGAAATATTGATGGAGACGTTGACCTGGGCCACCCCGAACACAACCTTTAGATGGTACGCAGCGTCTGTTGGACGTATTTGATGAATGAATGCATGGATGAGTCACTGGGACCACAGCCATTATGTCTTTTTTATACGTCGCAACGTTTGCTGTCCGACCTGCATGTCACCGCTCTCCAATAGATGGACAAATAAAGCAGGAAGCTGGCTGGTTAACCCGCACTGACACCAATCTGCAATTGCCATACAATTTCCTCTTGTTGGAGTAACCCAACAAGGTTACAGCTTACACAAGGTACAACTGCCCCCCCGCAGACCCACCACCAGCCGGGGCAAGCATAAGGGTCCGGTGCTGTGTGATTTGGGCAGTGGTCGACCTGGTCTTCGAGGGCCAAATCTGGTTCTTGGGACATGGAATGTCACTTCTCTGGTGGGGAAGGAGCCCGAGCTTGTGGAAGAGGCGGAGAGATTCCGACTAGATATAGTCGGACTCACCTCAACCCACAGATTCAGCCTCTGGAACCAAATTCCTTGAGAGGGGCTGGACCTTGTTCTTCTCTGGAGTTGCCGCAGGGGAGAGGCGGCGAGCTGGTGTGGGCTTATTGTTAGCCCCCCGGCTTGGTGCCTCGGTGTTGGNATACGTCAGGTAAATTACTATATAAGTACATTTTTGAAAGTGATACCGTAGTACTTTTTGTCCTTTGTATGCAAATGAAGTATCAATGTGTGTATTGTTTTGACCTCAATAGTTATCTTGATTGCAGCTTCTGCTTTCTCCTGCTTGTCCATACGTCCTGTTAGATCCTGCAAAAAAGTACAATTTTGAAAGTGATTCTGGAGTACTTTTTGTCCTGGTATGCAAATGAAGTATCAATGTGCAATTAGTTTTTTCCTCAAAGGGGTTATGGAGACTAAAATGTAGAGCAATTGGCACCAAACACTCATTGATTCTCAATCCCACTGACATGCCTTCCATAGAGGAAGCAGAGTCTGAGGATACGTACGTGGACAGTTCTATCACCGTGGCTGAGGTAATTGGGGTAGTCAAATCACTCCCCAGTGGCAAGGCTCCGGGGGTAGACGAGTTCCGCTCAGAATTTCTCAAGGCTCTGGATGTTGGAGGACTGTGTTGGTTGACACGCCTCTACAACATTGCATGGAAGTCAGGAACAGTACCTCTGGACTGGCAGACCGGGGTGGTGGTCCCCATTTTTAAAAAGGGTGACCGGAGGGTGTGTTCCAACTATAGGGGGATCACACTCCTCAGCCTTCCTGGGAAAGTCTACTCCAGGGTGCTGGAGAGAAGGGTACGACCGTTAGTCGAACCTCGGTTAGAGGAGCTGCAATGTGGTTTTCGTCCCGGTCGCGGAACACTGGACCAGCTCTACACCCTTGCAAGGGTACTCGAGGGTATGTGGGAGTTTGCCCAACCAGTCTACATGTGCTTTGTGGACCTGGAAAAGGCATTCGACCGTGTCCCTCGTGGTGTCCTGTGGGGGGTGCTCCGGGAGTACGGGATTGATGGTCCGCTTCTACGTGCCATTCGGTCCTTGTACAATCGAAGCAGGAGCCTGGTTCGCATTGCCAGCAGTAAGTCGAGCTTGTTTCCGGTGAACGTTGGCCTCCGCCAAGGCTGCCCTTTGTCACCGATTCTGTTCATAATCTTCATGGACAGAATTTCTAGGCGCAGTCAAGGTGTTGAGGGAGTCCAGCTTGGTGACCTTAGGATCTCGTCTCTGCTATTTGCAGACGATGTGGTCCTTATGGCCTCATCAGGCTGTGACCTTCAGCGTTTACTGGAGCGGTTTGCAGCTGAGTGTGAAGCTTCTGGGATGAGACTCAGCACCTCCAAATCCGAGGCCATGGTTCTCAGTCGGAAACGGGTGGACTGTACCCTCCGGGTTGGGAGTGAGGTCTTGCCTCAGGTGGAGGAGTTCAAGTATCTCGGGTTCTTGTTCACGAGTGAGGGAAGGTTGGAGCGTGAGATCGACAGACGGATCGGTGCAGCATCTGCAGTAATGCGGTCGCTGTACCGGACCGTCGTGGTGAAGAGAGAGCTGAGCCGGAAGGCAAAGCTCTCTGTTTACCGATCGATCTACGTTCCCACCCTCACCTATGGTCATGAGTTATGGGTCATGACCGAAAGAATGAGATCGCGGATACAAGCGGCGGAAATGAGTTTCCTTCGTAGGGTGGCTGGACTCACCCTAAGAGATAGGGTGAGGAGCTCGGCCATCCGGGAGGAGCTCAGAGTAGAGCCGCTGCTCCTTCACATCGAGAGGAGCCAGTTGAGGTGGCTCGGGCATCTAGTCCGGATGCCTCCCGGGCGCCTCCCTGGTGAGGTGTTTCGGGCATGCCTAGTCGGCAGAAAGCCCCCGGGAAGACCTAGGACACGCTGGAGGGACTATGTCTCACAGCTGGCCTGGGAACGCCTTGGTGTCCTCCCGATGGAGCTGGAAGAGGTCGCTGGGGACCGGGAAGTCTGGACTTCCATACTGAAGCTGCTGCCCCCGCGACCCGGATAAGCGGAGGAAAATGGATGGAGGGATGGATGGAATAACCCAAAGGCGGTAGCTCCTATGTGCCGTGACATCACAGACCATCATTGTCCATTACAGTCACAATATGGAACTATCCTTTTAAAAATATATCATCGGTGCAGGATTAAAACCGAATTAGACAGAAAGTGGGCGCATCAGTACCAAAGCAGGTACACTTTCACAATTTATTGACATCCAATACAAAAGCGGTATTAGAAAATCATATTGTACAACTCCAATGTAAACAAAACCAAAACAGCTAATACAAAATGAAGCAGCGCTGTATAAAATAATTATTTTACAGATTATATTTTGCAGAATGTGTTTCAATAGCGTCACTAGAAATATTATCCAATATCCAATCCGACATAAAAAAAATGCAACTACTAAGTACTGTATGTCATTCACCAGCAGTCTTTTGTTGGTGTAACAACGCCTTCCGTCCACACGGGGGCGACGCTTTCTTTCCCCCGCACTAAAACACGCCTATCGAGCGTCAAACCGGAAGTGTGCTAATAGTTAGCCTGCTAGCAGGGTGCATTCGTCGTATAGTCCTCCGCTATTACTTCGCGCTTCACTTTAGGTGTTCGGCAAGTGCGAAAATGTCCGAAAGAAAAGTATTGAATGTAAGTATAAAGCCAAAAAAACCCAACTATGTCGTAATTGACAGAGGTAGCTGTGAGTGAACTCGGGGGGTTGGACTAGAACAAGCTAGGCTAATGTTAGCTGTGTGTTATGCTATGTGGTCGCTAATGTGTCAATCACAAGCTTAAACGATAAATAGCAATGTTGTTTGTTGATGATTTATACTGCTAATCCCCTTGATTCACAGAAATATTACCCGCCCGACTTTGATCCGGCCAAAATCCCCAAGCTTAAACTCCCCAAAGATCGACAATATGTGGTCAGGTTGATGGCACCCTTCAACATGAGGTCAGTGAACGTCTCACGGGGAAGATTTCCCTTTTCTGTTGCTGCATTTTTGGTCACTGTTTTTTTTTTTGCCTGCAGGTGCAAAACATGTGGCGAGTACATCTACAAGGGAAAGAAGTTTAATGCTCGTAAAGAAACCGTTCAGAATGAACTCTACATGGGACTCCCCATTTTCCGTTTCTACATCAAATGCACTCGCTGTCTGGCTGAGATCACATTTAAGGTGACGTTTTGCTTGACATGTGTGCGGTGCGCTGTTGAAAAGGCGTGAAGTGTGATTTGAATTCATTTTTACATAGACCGATCCAGAAAACACAGACTACGCTATGGAGCACGGCGCTACCCGAAACTTCCAGGCGGAGAAACTCATCGAGGAAGAGGAGAAGAGGGTCCAAGAGGAGCGGGAAGAGGAGGAGCTGAACAACCCCATGAAGGTAAACACCCAGCATCGCAAGTTGCACGGACACACCGAGGAGGAGGGAGTCTTGATGGTTTGTGGTGCTCCTGCCAGGTGTTGGAGAACCGCACACGGGATTCCAAGATGGAGATGGAGGTGCTGGAAAACCTCCAGGAGCTGAAGGATCTCAACCAGAGGCAGGCTCAGGTGGACTTTGAAAGCATGCTGGGTCAGTACAGAGAGCTGGAGAAGAGGGAGAGGGAGCGGGAGAAAGAAGAGGACGAGCGGGAAACCCAGTGAGTCGGGATATTGGTTTTTTTGGGGGGTTTTTTTTGTTGACTGAGTGTGTTCCACAGAGACATGTTGGAGCGAGCCCTCGTCAAAAGACTGCGAGACTCCGACTCCGACAGTGAAGAGGAGAGCAGCAGCAACGTGCAGACGACAAAGTCCAGCAACGATAATCCTACCGACATCCTAACAGCTGACAAACCCAGCGAAACACAAGTACGCATGACCACCGACATGCTGCAAGTATGCAGTATCGTTTTGAGAATAAGGGTGAGGTACTATTGAGATAATGGTGAGAAAATAAATGAGTAAAGTATTAAAATGTAAATATTTAGCATAAATTGGGATTATTAAAAAAGATGCATTATTATGACCAAGTTTTGTTGGGTAATAATACAGCAAATTATAAGTTACATAAAAAAGTGGCAAATACACAAAAATAACACCAAAAAAATCATTTTATAAGGTAGTATTACAGGATATATATATTGTTGTAAGAATCATGTGATATAATTTCTGAGAATAAAGTTGAAAAAGGTGCAATCTTAGGAAATTACCGCCATAACATGGAAGAATAAATCATCATTTTGTAAGCTATTACTTGAAAATGGTGTAACATTAAGGCAAAAAAAAAAATCTGGACTTTTTTAGTTCATGAAGAAAGTGGCAATTATACAAAATGATACGGAAATAGGAATTTAAATAAAATAAAGCTGTAGTATTCCGAGCTAAATGGTGTAGTTTGATAAGGTAATATAAAAGGAAAAAGTCATATGATGTCAAAGATGATAATTGTTCCAAAAGGCTGCAGTTTCAGGAAAAAAATGTTTCTGAGGATAAAGCACAATTTTATAATACATGGTAACATTTAAGAAGAAAAGTCTATTGACTTTTTATTTAATTAAAAAAATCATAAGGGGAAAATGCACAATTTTATAAGGTAATATTATAGAAGATTAGAAAAAAAAGTCATAGTATTCCAAGAACAATGCCTTAATTTGAGTATTACAGATATTATGCAAGCCATTTTGAGAGGGTATTTGGGAGAAAAAATGTCTTATTATAAAAGTAAATCAAAGTTTTAAAAAAATCTTACATAAACAAAGACACCTTTTTCAAAAATTGCAATTGTACAAGAATAGAAAAAGTAATTCTATATTATATTAGCTGCCCTGCATTCTTTCTCATGGCCACAAGAGGGCGACTCCAGCGTGTCATAGAAACGCACAGAATTGTCATTTTAAGTTACTTTTTGCAGGCAAACTGTGTGAAGAGGGCCAAGGTGGAGAGCTGGGAGAGGAGTGTGGGTACACTGGGTGGTAAGGGCTCCCTCGGATCCCTCATAGTACGCAAGAAACCCGCAGTCCACACCGCCACCAGTCCAGTCCAGACTTCAGGTAACAGCAGATGACAGCATGACGGCAACGTGACAACACGTCGTTCTAGCGCTCACTTTTTTAAACATTTCTGACAGATTCAAAGACGGCGATCGCCAGCCCCACCGCTCCTTCCGTCGCCACCCAAAACGGATCGTCCTCTCTTAGCTTGCTGGGTGCTTATTCAGACAGCGAGAGCAACGACAGTGCATGAGGATGGTGTGTGTGTGTGTGCGTGTAGGATATTTCATTAAAATAAAGACTTCAGCTTTAGTGTGAATGGAATGTATGGCCAGGATTTGTTTATTTAAAAAAAAAAAAAAAATTTATTACAGTACCCTCAACATTTTTTTATATAAGATTTTTCAAATGGCATATTGTGACAAAAAGAGTATACCTTTTTAAAATTTTTATTTGTTATTTTGAATATATATACACTGTATAAATACATTTTTTAAATAAACTTTCTAAGGCCTGACAAATTTGAGACCCAATTTTAAAGTGCATGTAAAAAATATATATATATAAAAAAAGATACTGATTGGGTATGGAACTGTTAAGAGATTTACAATTAAGAATAGAAAAAAGTCTTTACTCTTTCATTTAGTACTATTTTTGGACCTAAAAATTAAAAAAGGTATTTTAAATTGGAGAAAAGAGAAATATGTTGTGTTTTTTAAATTTATAAATATACAGGTAAGGTTTGGAACTGTGGAGAAGATTTTAAATTAAAAGTAAATTTTTTAAAAAGCATTTTATTACACTTTCACGAGCATAACCATTTTGGGACATAAAAATGTGTATACAGTATATGTATATATTTTTAAATAAAAAATACAGATTAGGTTTGGAGCTGTTGAAAAGATTTACAATTAAAAGTAGAAAAAAATGTACATTTTTTATTACTTTTTTACAAGAGGGGTAATTTGGTGTAACAATGTTCCATACCAATTTGCAAATTGTCATTTATAATCCCTGCACTCACAAGTATTTTGTTCTTCTGGGAGGTAACGAATTTTGACATCCCACCAATATGAATTTGAATTATTGTTCAATGTTGATTATAACCTTATTTAACATGTGTGAATTACATTGTAAATTAAGTATGTAAATATTCCAAAAGGGTGGTGCCATATCCCCCTGCCTTGACAGTGACGTCACTATTTGGAATGACCCTTTCTTGAAATTATGTGCGTAAACCATGACTTTAACACGTATAAACATTAAAAACATAACAGGTTACAATGAATTTCCATGCACAACAGCTCGTAGTGCAAATATTTCCACACAAGAACATTGTTAGTAATAAAATTGTTCAGTAGGCTGGTGGACTGTCCTGAGATCCATTTTGTAACCGGGTATGACGTGGATGGTTCCCAGCCGCTACTCGGTTACCTCGGTTCACTTTAACGAGCCGTTCAAATGAACCGTTTCGTTCGTGAACGTCTCCACTAGCCACACTAGGCTAGCAGGCTGACCTATGAGCTGCCGGCCACTGCCTTGGAGACGTTGGTTACATTTCTGACTTAAAATTTCCGTAAAAGACCACAGATAGTCAAAAAAATGTGGGTTTAAGATACGCGGAGAGCCTTCAATGTAAAGAAAGAGGGTGAGTGTTTAAAGAAGGCAAACCCGTCCACGACGCTACTTAGCTAACTAGCTTAGCGTAGCTTAGTTTAGCTTAACAGATAGCTAGCTGTGCTATTCTCAGGGAATTTTGCGTCGGTTCATGCGTTCGTCCGCTGTATCACCAGCCTTTTAGGTAGGAATTATCCACCTCTATTAAACAATGTAATGTAAAGCCTAACAAGCTCATGCTAAAATGTGTTGATTGCAGCTAGCAGGCTAACTCACTGCTCATTCAGTTTCGGTTTCGATTAGGACTACAAATATGTTGGCCAGGAGTATTCTGATGTGTTGTGCTTGACTTTGTTAGTGTAAATTCATTTATAACGTAAATACAAGAGTGGTATCAACTGCTTTCGGCCACACTGGTGATAAACCTGTATTCCTTTTTGTTGCCAGATCCATGGCAAAGTGGCTGAAGGACTACCTGAACTTTGGCAACCGGCGTGACCCCCCGCAGCCCCCCAGGCCCGACTACAGCGAGAGTGAGATCCTGCGCGCCTACCGAGCCCAGAAGGATCTGGACTTCGAGGACCCGTACCAGTGTTTGGACAAGGAGCAGCAGAATGGCGGTTACGACGGCGCCAAAGTGAGCCTGCCCCTGTTCCCAGCCTTCAGTTCCACCTTATCTAACGGTGTGGAGGTATGGCTTTCATTTATACTGAGTGTCTTTCAAAGTGACTGCTGCTTCTACTGTTTTCATCCAAAGTTCTGGTTCATTGAATGCTGTATTTTCAGGAATTGGCGGCTTTTCTTTCCAATAGACCGCAGCGTCAAAAATAAACGCCTCACCGCAAATTAACACCTCATGGAAATGATAAATATAACGTTTTGAGTGCCCTAATGTGACATCTGACTTGTGATAAATTTCCATTCATTCATTCGTTGGGGTCCATTCCTCCAAACTATTATTATTATTTACATTTTGTCAATACAGTGGAACCATGACTTACAAAAATCTTAGTATACAAAAAATCCCACAAAAAACTATTATTCTGTTAAATTATTACAAGTATAATAAACACATTTGAATTTACTTTAATTTGTATGTATTTATCTATTCATTCGTTCCTTTTCTGTGCCGCTTAATCCTCATAAGGGTTGCGGGGGGTATGCTGGAGCCTATCCCAGCTGAGTTTGAGCGAGAGGTGGGGTACACCCTGGACTGTTGCCAGCCTATCACAGGGCATCAACGTTTTCACTGTACTTCAGTGTACCAGACCCGATGGTGATAAGGTGATAAGTTTCCCCAAAGTAGGATTCCTTATTTATAATTGATATAGTTTCATAATTGGAGCATGCAAACTTGTTTATAACCTTCTAAATAGTTTTTTTAAACATTATACGAGCCCTACAGACATGAAAAAACACCCCTATAGTCACTTGCTCTCCTATTACCAAATACAGTAGACACAATACAAGAAAGTAAGCCATTTAAGAGACAAATAAGACTTGTGCTCGTATGTGTTGCAGTAAATGAGTTCTGGTCATGATTTTCTGTCGGGCAACAGTAGCATGTGTTATTATGCCAACGGCTGTTGTCAGATCATTCAAACCCGCCATGAAAGCGGGATTGATGTTTGTGTGTCATTACTGACACCTGCTGACCATTGTAGAATACTACATAACATTATGTCTTTGAATGCGTCTTCTAAATGCCTCATATTTGTATGTTTGTTCATTTAGCTATTTTTATGTGTGAAAAGGCTTCATCTTGGCAAAAACTACATACAACTTGCTTAGGGATTCCAGCACAAAACAGCATGGTTTGTTAATGTATTGTTAAAAAACTGTGATAGAGTGAAGTCGCAAAATTTGAATAGCGATGAGGCAAGGGACAGCCGTATAGCAGTATTTCTTTGTCATCATTATTGCTACAGTAAAAGACACTATTAGATAGGATGGAAAAAACACATTTTTACATCTCTAATACACGTCTGAATAAACAGAATGAACACCCCCCCAGCCATTGTTGAGGAAATTTGGCAAATTGACTTTTTATCCTGTGCGCACCGATATTGACTAATGGAGTTGTTTGTCAAGATAGTAAATCAAGTGTGTCTGTCCAGGTCAAAGTGCTGTCCCCCAAACACAGACTAATTAAAGTGGACTCTCAGGAGTTTGGCCACTGCAAGAGTCCCTTGAGTCCTGTCACTGTTCCAGAGGAGCCTGTAAGAATTCTTTAACCCCCCAAAGACCGAAAAAAAAATGTATTCATCAAGCTATCTCCCTTTTCCTCTCCAAGGTGCTGCCGTCCGCCCCAGTAGCGCCGGAGCCCGAAACAGACTACTCCGACCCGTTTGACGCCCGCCCAGACCCACGGACCCGACCCAGCTGGGCGCCCAAATCCTCCCCATCGGATTGTTGCAGCTACATGGAGCCATTTGAGGCTCAGCAGATGATTTCAGGTGAATTAGCGGGTCTTTCTTTCTCAAGGGCAGTCAGTTGATGAGACCGTGGAGGCTTTTTGCGTTTGTGGACCTCGCACTGGGCCACATTAGCTGCAAAGAGGCGTTATTGGAAGGATGTGTTTGTAATCAGAATCACGTGCGATGCCACGTCTGGGTGTTCCTGCACAGAAATGCAGCGTAACAAGGCCGCCAGCGGGAGCGTCGGACAGCTGTACGACAACCCGTACGAGGAGAGAACCCGCCAGCAGGCCCCCGTCGCCGCAGCAGCGCTGCAGCAGCAGCACCGGCTCGACGCCGGGCTTTCCCCCGTCAGGGAGAGCAGGCTGCCCCAAAACGACGAGCGACCCGCCGACGAATACGACCAGCCGTGGGAATGGAAAAAGGACAACATCTCCAAAGCTCTCGCGGGTACCTTTTTAAATTTATTTAATTTTAATTTTATTACCTCACACTTTTTAAAAAGGCAAGCGTGTACCCGCTGCTTCTCTCTGATAGTTCAGTTTGAGGGTGTCGAGAGGGAGCGCTCACGGGTCCAGCCCGAGCAGAGCCGGCTCGCAAAGAGCGGTGGCTCGACCACGTCTGTGGACTCCAGCAGTCTGCGCCTGGTCTGTGACGCCCTCCCCCTCCTGGGGGAGAGAGTGGACCCCTTCATGCCGCTGGAAAGACAAGTGTGAGTAGCCTGGTCCGCATTACACTTGACTTTCTTTTTCTTGGACATACTGGCTGCAAAGTATTTGGCCTTTTTTTCACAACACGATACTAGCGATACCACTGATTTTGTTTCCCATCCGATACTGAGTACAATTCAAGTTGGCATTGGCGATACCAATCCGATAGCGATTCGCGTAATTGCTCTGGTAAATTTTAAAGTAGTGTATTTTATATCATAGCATGAAGGAATTAACTAATTGAAATACATTCTACATGTAGTAACATTTTTTGGTTTAAACCCTTAAGTATATTGAGGTAGTGGGGTGGTGATTTGCAATATACAACTACAGAAAATAGTAATACTGGACAAAATCACATGAAACATAAAAATACTATTCATATTTCATATTTCATTATTGATTTACTGATAACAACCACTAGAGGTCAGAATTATCCGGGGCAATGTCATCAGCTGTGACGTTTTTACCAAAACTATATGTAAAAATATATATACATATCAAAGTATATGTTGAAAAAAATATGTACATGTGTATAATTTATATTGGAATTTTTATACAAAAATGCAGTTTTTCTCTTTATTTAGCGGCATTATTTCAATTTATATGACATTTTAAACAAATATCATAAGCAGGGATAAGCCAAAATGAAAAGAAGAAGATCATTGTCACAACAGGAACCTTATTTTGTCATTTAAAAAACACAATATAGTATATTATGGGTGTCCCGATGTGTTATTTCTATTGGATATTGGGGCGATGTCAGCAAAAAAATCGGATTACATCGGGCTGCATCTAAAATGTTTTTTGACATAGACTTTAATATTGCATTATGAAATAAACAAGAAGCCAATTCTATAAGAGTGTCAGTCCTAAAGTATTTTTAAATGTATAAAAGAGCACACCCATTTCCCCAATCGTGCTGTAAGGCAGGGGACCCCCACCACCGGGCAAACAATGACAATAAAATAAAATAATTTGTAGCTAACTACTTCAAATTCTATGTAATGGGATATTAATATTAGAAATAATCTAGTTAGTATTGGAAAATTAAGGCCATTTAATTATTTAAATATATATGCACAGATAGAAATCACAGTTTTTGCATGTTGCAGGGAAAAAGTGGCCTATATTACATACATTTTGTAAAAAGAAAAAAGAGGATGATTAGGTTTGCCTCGGACCCCCAAATGACTAAATACGGCCCTGACTACTATACTTTTTCGTTCACCTCATTATTGGTCCCAAATGCAGATACTTTAAAGGTTAGATCTGATGACCTTATTGAGTGCTAATGTGCATATTTGTTGACGTACCTCTCTGAAAAAGAATTCCAGGCTGGTACCGGCGGATGGAGGTTCTATAGGGGTTTTATTTAATGTCTAGAGGGCTCTAGTAATGTTAAAACTGTATTTAGAAAGTCATAAAGAGGTTTTCTGTATTCTAACTACAAAAAATGTCTGTTTAATACTACTGAATCCTAAATGAAGGACGACTACAATATTGTCACTACAACATCATATGAAAACCAGAATCTAACTGAAGAAAGCCACATCAAAAACTGCTGTAGGTTGAAAAAAAATCTGTTACCACCCATTCTCCTTATGTCTCTGGCTGAAGACACAAGAAAATGTGCAAGGAAAGGTTAATTTTGACTATGCCGACAACCGTTTGTCAACATAAGTCAGCCACTCTCACGGACGTTGAGATAACCGTGTTTTGATGTTTTTTTTTGTCCTGTTTTCTTTTAAATATTTTTCCAATAGGGGATCTTGTCTTATATGCAGATCATTATGAGGCATAGGAATCAACTGTATGGATACTCACTGTACGTCCCGTTTGAATGCTGGTCTCCTACAGATGGTACCACGGAGCCATGAGCCGATCCGAGGCCGAGACTCTGCTGACTCTGTGCAAGGAAAGTTCCTACCTGGTGAGGAACAGCCAGACCTGCCGCAATGACTACTCTCTCTCGCTCCGGTATACACTTCACTTTGTTCTATTTATATCCACACCATCATTTACTTTCCCGTCTGTGGTGTGTTCTCATGATGCTTTCTTTGCTTCCTAGAAGCTGCAAGGGCTTCATGCACATGAAGTTCACCCGCTCCACCGACGGATGCTTCGTGCTGGGGGAGAACAGCCCGCCCTTCTCCACCATCCCGGAGGTTATCCACTACTACACCACACACAAGCTGCCCATCCGGGGGGCCGAGCACATGTCCCTGCTGTACCCCGTCATCGTGCAAACGCTCTGACGTCTCCTGTTGCTACTGAAAACACGACATTTCTCCGCATTTACTGTACCAGCTCGTCACATCTTCCCAAAAAACACTTTCAGCAGGCAGCTACAATGCAGCCCGGTACCGCAACACTCTTTTTCTAGATTTTTCTTTTGGACTTTTGGCTTTAATTATTGAGAGAACTTTTTCAAGACCCAAAGTAGATCCAGTTTGTTTAGAAAACTACTACGCTTCCCATCCTATAGGTATTAGCGACCCATGTAGAGGACTTCTTAAAGGCACAGCTGAGGTTTTTTCGAGGCCTGCGAATGTTAGAAAGGGTGCCTGCAGCCGCTCGGGCAAGCGGCAGCTTTAGTACTGGAAGTCTTTGTGATCCCGACCTTTTTAAATATATACAGTATTTAGCTTTGTTCTGTTTTATAAGATTTGAAAATAAAGTTTTCTGTTTTTGAAGGAAACTCTTCTCTGGTTCTCTGTGCTGTTATCTCCTTCCTCCTCCCACAGGTGGGCCATCTGATACCTTAGCAACCAGCACACGGCACCTGACGGACAGGTAAACACACTAGGGGCAAGATGCAGTTATCCTTAAGGAATATATTAGTTATGCTGTGCTCTCCGTCGGGACAGGAGGAAGCCATCTTCATCCTGCTGGGATAGACTTCACAGGTTGTACTGTGCAACTACTAAATACAGGTTCATTATTTTTATATTTGAAAAATTATGACGTATTCTCAGTAGTTACTGGAAAATTGAACGGGGGTCATCAAATCTTGCAAAAGTAAACAAAACAATGCAAAAATAGTCATAGCAAACGAAATGCTGCTCTTTAATACAGTTGAAAAGCCAGCATTTCTGGAAATGCTGCAAAGACAGCACAAACTGCCTCAGAGAAAGTACATGTCCCAAGTGGCCATTCCACAACTTGACGCATGTTGGCCACACGGTCAGGAGATCTGGGTTTCAATCTCTGTTGGTTCTTCCCTTTCACGCGGGGATTTTCTCCAGGTACTTAGGCTTCCTCCCAAAATTGCAAAAACATGTAAGTAAATAGTCCATAGGTGTCAGAGTGGAAGTTCGTTGGTTTATATGTGCCCTGCGATTGGCTGGCGGCTAGACCACGGTGTGCCCCGCTTCCGGCCCAAAAGGCGACCCTGATGAGGATTAAGGAAGGAAGGAATGAACGAGTTAGTAGTTTATTTGGTCTCATGAAATGTTGACAATATAGATTAACCTCAATTTGTGGGACGATAAACGTTTAAAAATGCAGCTGCATAAGTAAAAAAAGTTTGTCCAGTCATATTTTTTCACTGTGCTTCTTAAAACTAACCTAGTTTTAAGTCTCGTCTTGCGGTTTGGGTGTTTCGTGCCAGCCTTTTATAATTGCTAAGCATAAGTTTAGCACTGAGTGTATGATTTTTTTTCCATTTTGCACATTATTAAAAAGTTGGAACGAGGGCTACTGTATAAAAAAAAAATCTTATAATCCTTTTTTAAACAAATTTTTTCAAAAAAAAAATTGTCTGCAACAACTAAAAAATGTAACCAAGGACATGACTGCTGTTGTACTATACACTACTGCTAGCAGTATACTAGCAGTATATATAGCTATACTGCTGTTGTTTCCACAGTGAATTGTTGGTGTAATTTAGTGTTAAATTTCCATCCTTCCATTTTCTATGCCGGTTATCATTAGGATCGCGGGGTCTGCTGGAGCCTATCCCAGCTGATTTAGGACAATAAAATCTCAACTTGAATAGAAATCGATCCTTTTGGGTGTTTTGTCTTGATGCTGTTTTTTCAGGCTTTGTTTGAACAGAGTGCTGCCGCCTCCGCTGTTACCATGACAGCTCGCATCCAGCAGCTAGCTCAGCCCAAACCCAACCGACTCCGATATCCAGACCGGTATGCCTGAATGACCCATGTCTGTCTTTTTATCTCTTAATCTCCTCATGTTTGCTGGCCCACAGACGTTCTGTTTACTGGCTAGACAAACCCCCGCTCCGGCACAGGACCAAACTTCCTACTGAGACTGGTGCATCTGTCACTCATTTATATATATATATATATATATATATATATATATATATATGTATATATACTGTGTATAATAATACTGTATATCTACAGATATACACACACACACACACATGTTCAGCAATATATACAGTATATATACACTTACACACATATGTACACATGTCATGTATATGTATATATACACATATATATGTATGTATTTGTTATTATTTACTTCATTTTGTGTTCACAGAGTTAACGCCTCGCTGGGCTGAACTGTGCGCAAGTAAGAAGTTCTGCGCTCAACTCACGTAAATGAAAAACACATTTGTTTGTGTACTGTTTGTGTACTGTGTGCTGCATTTCACATCAACTTAGCCTTAACCTGAACTTAGGCTAGTCAACCAGTAGAGATACTTTCTCACTCATTAGCATTAGAAAGTGTGTCCAAACTATGACTGGTGCTGTACAATTATAAGCATAATAAGCAGAAAAATCATATTTTAGTGCCAGGTTTGATGCAAACTTTGTTGTTTTCACATGTGTTTATGACTTTATCAATGGAAATTACAGACATTTTGTTTTTACTCCAGTAATTTTATATGTAATTAGTAATATATACATTTTTTTAATTTAAATTGTTTAGGAAAAATTATAACTAAGTAATGTCAAACTTTCACATGGTGTCAAGCAACATTTTATAAGAATGCAGATCATTGAAGAACAAAAGAAGACAAAATCAGTTTAATTTTTTTTAACAAAGTGTAATAAAAGACATACTTTAGGGAAAAAAGATAACAAAATACTGTATTCTCCAGGCGTTCCCCAATGTGGCAAGTGAGTGAAGCGGCTCTCAGAGCCGTAGCGTCAGAGCGGCTGTGTCGCCTGGCCCAGCCCCGGGCACCCCCATCTGCCTGGCAGCCGGCCTTCCCACTGCCCTTCCCTGTGAGTGACGCCGCCACCTTGTAGAGTTCCCAAGATGGAATGTAAAAATCCAGCGCCTCAATGTGCCGTTCAGCTGAGGAGAGCAACTCAGACTGCGGTCGCCACCCCTCGGGTTTGCCAGCTCGCGCGACCGAAGACGCTGCCTTTTGTTGGGGGTCATGAATGCCAGCTTGGAACCCCCAAGATGCACAAGAAAGCTTCAGCGCACATAGAGCTTCTTGCCAGTAAGTACACTGTTGTGCACCTAGAATCAGAAACTACTTGAGGATGCCTGCAGTGCTTTACATTGTGTATGCCCTTCTACCCAACTGCAGATTACTTTGTTTTTACATGACCTAAACCCACACATACACACAGATCTTTTGTGATATCTTCATCATAAAGCCCCCAAGCGCGAACACCCCAAACACGAGGACGAGCGTCCAGTGTGCTGGCCCGTGTCTCGAGCGGCCAGAACCTGCGTACCCAGTCAGAGGCTTGTGGCGCTGTCCCGTCCAAAGCAGAGGAAGGCTCTCTTTGAGGGCTACGACCCGTACGCGGTCAGCCGAGCAGCCCGCTCTGCGGATCCCTCGCCTCGGATACAACAGCTCTGTCTACCAGTGCCCCACAAGTGTAGCTCTAAGTAGTTCTTGTGGTATTCATATTTATTCATATAAAGTACATATCATTTTCTTCACAATGTTAGTAATTTAAGTGTGGGCGCAGGTGCACCCCTGGGGGTGAGTTTACATACAACATTTATTGTTATTGTAAACTTTGAAATGACCAATCATTTGGAGTAGTGCTTTAATATTTTCAAGCCAAACATGTGGAATTGCATCTTCAACTTTAATCAATAAAGATATGTAAAATGTATAATAAAAGTTTATAATCTCAATCTATTATTCTATTACACACAGGTGTGTACTGCCTTTCCCTGATGGCACAAAGTTCTATCCGATCTAACCAAATGTAAATCAGGAGTAGCTGAAAAAAAACCCCATGATGGCTCCATCTTAACTAACACTTATTCGCATGTTAGCTAGCACCTTCGCTAGTCAAATAATATAACAAAACAACATTAAAGGACACGGTTCATGTTTATTATGTTAATCTATTGTTAATATTTTACCGAATCACTTTAACCGCATTGAAGGTCATATATATTTTTGTGATAGTTACTGTCCGGGATCATTTGCCTTCAGGACATAAACAAAACCACGTGATCCAAACCGGAAGTTGATGCTCAGTAGTGACGTCACACACCTGCCTCAAACAAGTGGAAGGTGAAAAAAAAAAAAAAACACACAAGATGGACGCCCCTTTTGGAACGCTTGATGCTCCCAAGCGAGTTACGAAAGTGGTAAACTAACAATACTGTAGTAATAATAATAATAAAACTAGCTTAAAGGACACCGAGAGAGTTGATGTTACATGCATGACGACATTTGTCAACCTATTTGTCGAGTATCAAAAGTTGCTAGAAAATGGCAGAGCGTAAGTTAAGGTCAGAAAAGGGTTCTCTTTGACGTCCCACCTGAAGGAAGCGGGAGCGTGGTAACGCAGTGAGAGGCGGCGTCTACCTTCGCCCTTTTCGGGGAGGGGGAGGTCGGAGTTCCCAAGCCAAACCCTCCGCGACTGGTGGGCCAGCAGTGCGCAAAGACGCTGCGTAAAAAGTGACCGTCACCTCCTCCACACCGGCGCTGCTCCCCTTGGAAGCTCCTGCGGCGGCCACAAGACGACAGGTACGCCATAGACAAACGGAAACCCATTCCCGCTCCTTTTGTAAACAATAAGTTTGTGTTTGTTTTAAGGCGGCTTAAGGACATCTCTTGCTTGAGATTGTTGGGGGGGGAAACATGACAGAGCAAGGCAAGAAAATGCTTCTGGTCGTGGTGGATATTCTTTCCACCTTCATTGGTGAGTTGTTTCAAATTCCTTTGTAGTATAAACAAGCATGGGCTTGCTCAACACACAGCACATGGTTTATACGTTTGTCAGGGCTGCTACTCACTTTCATTAAGTGGCACCATGCAGGCAGACCAGTAGACGTGCACTGGCAGACAGTAGTAGTTTGACTCCGTGTTGCAGCACTGAAAGTCATCTTTGGTGGCTATCTTGTTCAAACAGGCCACAGTGTTTTCCAACACATGCAGAAAGAATGCTGCATTCTTGTGTTGCACACACACACACACACGCACACATACACACACACGCACACACACACACACACACACACACACACTAGTGCTCTAGATTCTCAAAAAAATCTTATCCAGCTTTTAAAACCGCCTCCTTACTCGTCTCTATTGCTAAAAATTAGTTAGCACTAATTAAGAGTAGATTTTCCTAAACCTTCAAGAATATTGCTACCTTTTTCCAGGGATTGCCATCTCAGTCTAATAATAATGAAAAAATGAAATGATTTACGTTGTTAAAAAGCTACATGACATGAATTGACGTGCTAATATGAGGAAAGTAGGCAACCAAATAATCAATTACCTCCTTTTTTTTTCAAAAATAGTCAACACTAACACAGTCCAAACTGGTTTAGACTGACTCATCAGCACCTCTGGTGGCTCTAAGCGAGAACTGCAGGAAAATAACCAACTCATCAATCATTCATGTGTTTTGTATATGAATTTTAGTTGTTGTTTTTAAATCTATATATATAATCGACACATATACAGTTTAAACCAAGTTTTCCTAAAAGTAGGACTATTAGGTTTAGAAATTATTCAGTTTCGGCAGCCATTGTCCTGCTGAATAACTGTTTGTAATGTCGGTACTGTATTTTTCTTTAGTTTTTTTCACCATATTTATTGTTTTGTTGATCGTGCGATACTGCTGGCTGTAAAACAAATTTCCCCTCGGGGATAATAAAGTTCACCTTGCCCTTGAGACTAAATTGACAGTGCCTCTGCTGGCTGCCAGCTGGTACTGCAGGAAAATAACCAACCCATTAAGCGACTCATTTTTTATTATGGGTGTAAACATTCGTTTTAACAATGATTTGATTCGTCCCCTGTTGATCCCGTTTCATTTGTAAAAAAAAAAAAAAAAAAAGGCACACGAGCACGCACGACAACAGTGGCTCACTCAACTGACTCCAGAACCGACACAGTTCAGTGTCTCTTACACAAACTCCTGACTAGATGTTTGTATGTCTGTAACTGTACGGCAAACAAAACAGCCTGTCGCAGCTTGCCCGGGTCTCCGGTGATTAGAACCCGTCAGAATTGATATCTTCCAGGTGTGGGTGTCACCTCATCTCTCACGGAGGCTGCAGGTGAGGAGAGACTTAGAAAGGTTGGAATGTGGTGCAAAAGACAGATTTCAAGCAAGAATCGTTTTAATAAAAAGACTTTGGTGGTTCTACGTTACGGAGGAACCTTGTGTGTGCGTGTTTTTGCCCCCGGTGACTGACAGCGAGGAATGCTAATGATCATTCTCAGCTTTTTGGACCCCTTCTCTAACAGCAAGCTGTATTTGCACACTGTCAACACCTTGCTCGTTTGTTTTGCGGTCAGCGGGTCCCATCTTTGACGTGTGCATGTCTGGGTGCTCAGTGCAATGACCCATATTTTAGTATTTGAATCTGTTTGTTTCCTAAAGGGGTATACAGGTGTGTATATATATATATATGCACATACTGTATATTTATGTACATATGCATATCGTTCAATGTGACTAACCAGATTAGGTACTGTTAGTATATTTTATTGCAACATGGCAAACAAGTTACCAGTAGGTGCAGTAGATTCTCAGCAAACAAACAAGACCCAGCAATTATGATATGCACAGTCTAAAGGCTGTGCAATTGGGAAATTAGTTGAAGGGGGGGTGTTCAGAAAATAGCGCTGTGGCATTCAATCAGTGATCAGTTATCAATTCTGTGAAAAAACAGGTGGGAATGAGGCGGCCCCTACTTAAGGGTGAGAGCAACACATGCATTTCACTTGAGCCTGAGGAAAGTGAGAAAAAGAACAGCGTACTTTGATTAAAAAGCTGATTGGAGAGGGAAAAACTTCTGAGGGAAATGTTTGACTGTTCAGCTAAAATGATCCCCAATGCCTTAAAGTGGAGGGCAAACCCAGAGACACGTGGCAGAAAACGGAAGGCAACTATCAAAATGAATCAAAGAATAACCAGAATGGCAAAGGCTCAACAAAAGGCATGTGCAATCAAAATTTTAAGACCAGATGAAGAATTGCAAGAATGTACATTTTTCACTGTTGGATCTTAAGGAGGTTCTAAGTAGAGTTTCAAAATTAAAAAAGAAGAAATGGGAGTGTTTAAAAAAAGACATTTATTGCAAACAAGCATTAATTTGAAATAGGAATCTCATCAGCTGATCAAAATTTAAGACCACGGTTATATGCCGTATCAATTAACCAAACGATAAGAAAAAAATGAAGGTGGGCATTTTTCTGGGTATGATAGATTTACATGCGTGCATGCGTGTTTGTTTTCCTCTCTCACTTTACCGTACAAGCTGGTGAAGTTAGTTGCACGTTGGATATTTTTCTCCATCCATTAATTTCACATTGGCAGTTGGATATTCGGCTCCGTAGCATTAGCGGCAGCCCCCCCTCACTGTGCCCGGAATGTTCTCTCGTCGTGGAACTCGCACACACCGCTCACTTGCAACGGCATGATAGGCTATTGATAGGATGTACTCGCGTTGTTATGTCATATAATTAATGAAAAAATTGTCTCAGAAAATGTAATATCCATTATCGACAAAAATCTGTAGGAGCTTCAGGTTGTGCAGGGGCGTCAAACAGCAGCTGGCTATGTGGAGATGTTGCAGGGGGCATCCCTCATGACCGAAGGCCCTCATCTGTGTGGTAATGACCTGCTTTTTGCTGCACTTCCCTTTTCACTTTCACTTTTGTATGTGCTGTAACTCTGCACTTAACAGACGCCGTATATCACGGGAGATAGATATATTTTTAGAATAAAGAGCTACTTTTACATAAAAGGGGCCTTCTAGTCTCTTATCGGGAAGCGTTCTGCAGGTAGTTTGGTGTGTTTTGTGTGGAATTAGATGTGTAATGATCTTGGTGCGTGTGTATGTTGTGGAGTTTTGACTATCCTCACAAAACCCCCCCCCGCTAAAAGGTGTGTGCGTGCGTGCGTGCGTGCGTGCGTGCGTGTGTGTGTGTGCGTGCGTGTGTGTTTGAGAGATACAGCTGGAATGTGCTGAATGTCCACATTGGAGCTAAACTCTCAATCCGTGTGTTTTATTTTGCCCTTTTTCCCTCCACAGTCAAATGTCCATCCTGTCATTATGTGTTACCTCCTCTGCAAGCGCACCGACACACACACACGCACACGCATGCACACACACGAGTGCGAGTGATGGTGCGCTCAGATTCTTAGCTAAGTAGCCCTTCTTGCCTCGTGGGACTCATATCGAACTTATATGTTGTGTTAAAATACGACATCTTTGTTTCCCTTTTCCTTGTTCTCATATTTGAAATTGTCCAACATACTGTAGTAGAACTTCCCAAAAAATGTCAATGACCCCGAGTTTGTACTTCTTCTAAAGTAGCACAAGTTGGAGTAGTATTATTAAGTATTGACATGTTGTCGACAGAAACTCCCATGAAGAAGAGGCCTGAGGGTGGCGTGTTGTTTGTTCCACATTTACATGGCGGCTGCATGCACATGAATACGTAGCAGTTCAAAGTCCCAGGCCAAACGGTTGAGCTAGCATCTCGCTAATACTGCTTGCTAACCCCATATTTGGGCGAAACGAACGGGAAGCACGGACATATACAATAGACGCCATATTGGAGTGGCTTTTTCTGGCTGCTGTGATACGTCAATGTGGCCGCCATATTGGATGTGGCAAGGCTGCGCTGTAAACTGACACCAGTAAATGCACTTACTTTCACAAAGAGCCCTTCTATAAAGAAATGTAGGTTAATGACTCTTGTTCATACATTCACACTAATATAGTATAATAGTGTGTGTGTGTGGGTATATATATACATATATGTGTAAATATATATATAGCAGTAAATATATAAATATATATAGCAGTACTAAATGCTATAGCAGTCCAATATGTGATGACTGAATCACTGTTATTAGTATATTTTTTATTGCCGCATGGGAAACAAGATACCAGTAGGTGCAGTAGATTCTCAGAAAACAAACAAGACCCAGCATTCATGATATGCACGCTCTTAAGGTTGTGCAATTGGCCAATTAGTTGAAAGGGGTGTGTTCAAAAAATAGCAGTGTCTGCCGTTGACTTCACAAACTCAAAACTATTTTGTACAAACTTTTACAAACTTTTTTGTTTACTCTACTGCATGTAGTATATATGTGAATATGCTAATTCATATATATATGTATATATATACATACATACATACTGTATGTCTGGGTATGCGCATGTGTGTGTATATACTTATGTATATATAAAACTTCATATAATGGCAAAAGCTGGTGAAACAAATGGCAACAATCAAACCCACAGTTAGCCAAGCAAAAAACAATCACGCAAAAAATGCATAAAATGACTTGATTGATTGATTCCCTTGGATTTGGTTTGGGCAGTAAAACCATCCATACACGCCCGTGCAGCGCATAATTGTAGCAGCTTCTCATCTGACTCTGGCCACAACACAATAGTTGAATATGGGTGAGATTTTTTCTTTTTTGAGTGAGAAAGAGCTACTCTGAAAAGTGTGGACTAAATGACTGGCCTAACCTTGAGAAACATTGAGGGAATCGTCCGTGCAACCACCATGCAACTAAAACTTTCCACTGCAACAAAAGGCAACCAAAAGATGCTCAAAACCAAACCAAAACACTTTTCTTCAGCAAAGAATCTAACTTTTCATAACGTTTTGGGAAACAAAAATAGCGAGCTGGGGCACGCTTTTATTTTGATAGACAAATTTGGCCTGAAAAACCAGAGTGCCAGAACAGGCTGCTGCAAAACAAAGGAAATAAGAAACAAAAGTACACACAATTAACAAAGTAAATGTTAAAAACGTAAATGCGAGGAAAATGAAATGATAAACTTGGTGTTTCCTACAAGACTGAGATTATATAACGGATGAGATAGTTCCACGTCTTGTTTTGTCGGGGGTGGACAAAAAAGACAGCTATATTGTGAAATATGCCTTCTAACCTTTTGAACTCACTCATATACAAAATACCACAGATTGAAAGTTCTCAGGTTTTGGAAAGGTGTGATACTACAAAGTGTGCACGTCCGATGGGGCCCACAGAGGAAGGTCAGGTCGTTTGTGTACCGGTATGTCCGCGGACACTTAGCGGGGACATTGCCGGGTGTGGATGCTAATGCTTTATAGCGGGAACTTGTGTGCATCCCAAAGATGGTGAATGATGCACGTGTTGTACGATACCGGTTTCCTGTCCAGAGCCTGAAACGTTGGAGGTGAAGGTCAGCTGCCCTTTTAAACTAGAAAGCACATACCAGCCAGTTCCACCAGTCTTTTCTCTTATGGTGCCGCGACTTTGAACTCACCAGCACATGTTACAGAACGTTGGAAAATGAACACTTTAACTTACAGGGTGATGGTTTTATATGACAAATATGGGACCAAAAGAAAATGTCAATGTGTTAGGTCACTCTGTGCTTGACAGCTGCCAGATGTCACTGCGGCATGTTATTATATATGTGGTTTTACTACTTTAAATGTCACACACACACATGCACACGCACACGCACACACAGTCAGTATGTGCCA
Organism: Oostethus manadensis; assembly: GCA_024372805.1. NCBI lineage: Eukaryota > Metazoa > Chordata > Actinopteri > Syngnathiformes > Syngnathidae > Oostethus > Oostethus manadensis. Next base: position 1,457,511 of record QODF01000026.1, on the reverse strand, counting down.
AATATGTGTCAAAAGTAAAGAGAGAACTATTGACTTTTGCTACGTGACATTCCCGTGTGAAAATGAAAGTGAGATGCTGAAGAGAAAGTGTGTGTGTGCGCGTGGATGTTCTATTGTGTGGACAAACTGTGGGGTCAGGAACACAATTATTAGTTCCCATTGTGTATGTGTGTGCGTGTTACCGAGCAGGTTTTTGCCGGAGCCTTTCAGTTCATGTGAGACAGAAAGCTTCATTTTTTGTCAGAGAATATTCCGTTTGCGTAGAAGACGATTTCACATTCCAGAATGCTTTCAGCTACAGTATGTATTACAGTCGTCACACCACCCTGATAAGCGGCATGGAAAATGGATGGAGGGCTGGATAAATCGTGCCGTTTTGTGGGTGAGTATGGCCTATTATTAATCAAAACTTGCATATTTAGGTGAATGCTACGCATATTTTGCCTAAATTAAGCAATTACAAGCTTGAAAATGGCAAAATGTACTAAAATAATTATATAAGGCATTTGGAAGACTGATTCGAATGGGTCACTGACTTCGTTTACTTGCAGTCCATATTTGGGTTAAGGTCGTGGCAATTGTAGGGGTATCCCGACAGGCATGACCCAATATTCGGGTTAGAAAAGGAGTAACCCGGGGGTAATATTTCCCAAGCACCCAACTTCATCGGAGCTTGCATTTGTTACAGGTTTGCATTATTTCACAATAAGCAAAATCATCTCAAACATGAGTTACTGAAACTTCCCTTCCTGTCACCAATCACTCATGGAGGTGTTTCCTAGGGAACACATTTATAGCAACACGCATGAGCACAGGTCTTATTTATGTCTCAAGTAGCTCTTACTATGTCTACTACATCGGGTATTACTAGCGTGACGATGACTGTCGGGTGTTGTTTGGTGTCTACGGGACTCTAATAATGTTAAAAAAACGTATAAAGAACAGATTTTGTAGGCTCTAATCACAAAAATATTTGTTTGTCCTACTTAAACTCACTGTCGGGTGTGCAACCCATAAGCCACGATAAAGGAGGGATTAGTAAAAACTGCCACCTAAAAAAATGTATGTGCAGTATTCTCTTCCAATATTAGGAGTGTGCTAACATGACCAAACTATTAAAGACGGGGTTAAAACTGACACAAGGATTAAGATGGTTCCAGTAAAAACGTTTTCCATCCATTTTCTATACTGTTTATCCTCATTAGGGTCGCGGGTATGCTGGAGCTTATCCCAGCTGACTTCGGGCGGGAGGCGGGGTACACCCTGGACTGGCCACTAACTATTTTGCCTCCCAAAATGAAGGCGAATGACTTTGGTTTGGGGTTCTACTGAAACCAACGGACACAGAATCACCGATCTGCAGTGAATTGATCTGCATGGTGATGCAACCAGAGTGTGAAGGCAAAACATTTTAGTTGTGCCAACATTTTTAGTTTTTGTGTCATCCTGCTAACTAAACAACTGCTGTCCTTTTTTTGTGGTTAGCGGACCCATCCGTCTAAATAATTCTAGATTTAAAAAAAAAACATCTTGTCTTTAAGAGAAAAGCAAAAGAGAAGCCTCCAAGTGAGCCGAGATGTTGCTTTTCGAGCTCTTGTGTGACGCCACCACCAACACCAGTCATGATTCCCCACAAGGCCACAGGCTGAACAAACGTCTCAGTTGTGTGTCGAGACTGGGCTTCTAGACCGCAAACAAAATGTCCATCTTCACCAACACGGCGGGTCTCGGCTCTACCTGGTACTATGTCTCCAACGCTAAAACATTTGAGGCCTGAATAACAGGAACGCTTTCCACTTCCTGCTGGTTCAGAGGTCAGCAGGAAGTTGTACTTGTGTGTCTGATCTCAAATTCCAACTTGTTTATTTTTCCAAAGAGGAATCTGGGGGGGTTGGGAAAGCATGAAACAATACTTTCCCTGGGTTTTTATCTTTCTTGGCTACCCTTTGTGTCGTTACAAGCGAAACTGGCTTTGCAAAATCTTCAGGGGTGCCCACACTTTTCCAGCCTGCAAGCAACTCTTAAGGTAAACAAGTCCCAAAGATCTATCTCCTACTATAAATACAGAGAATACACATACAGTATATGTGTGTGTGTGTATATATATATATATATTACTGTATATTTATAAATATGAGTATTTATGCACATTGAGCATGTGGTACAGTAGTGTTCAAAATAATAGCAGTGCAATGTGACTAACCAGATGTTTACTGTTATTAGTATATTTGTATTGCTACATGGCAAACAAGTTACCAGTAAGTGCAGTACATTCTCGGAAAACAAACAAGATCCAGCATTCATATGCAAGCTCTTAAGGCTGTGCAATTGGGCAATTAGATGAAAGGGGTGTGTTCAAAACTCAGCAGTGTGGCATTCAATCAGTGATCAACGATCAATTTTGTGGAAAAAAAAAAAGTTGTGAATCCCCTACTTAAGAGTGAAACCAGTGCTTGCATTTCTCTTTGAAAGCCTGAGGAAAATGGGTCGTTCAAGACATTGTTCACAACCAATGCTCAGATCCAGGATGTTTAAAAACAGTCTGGAGTTACCTGTAAGTACTGTGACAGTTAAAAAACATCTGTGTGAAGCTAATCTATTGACTAGAATCCTCCGCAAAGTTAAACAAAATGCATGTGCAGAAGAGGATACAGTTTGATAAAGAACACATCAATCGGCCTAAAGAGAAATGGAGGAACATTTTGTGGACTGATTAAAATTGTTCTTTTTGTGTCCAAGAACCGCAGACAGTTTGTGAGACAACTCCAAACTCTGAATTGAAGCCACAGTACACAGTGAAGACAGTGAAGCATCATGATATGGGCATGTTTCTCCTACTATGGTGTTGGGTATTTATCCCATAGCAGGGATCAGGGATCAGTTTGCATATGTTCAAATACTTGAAGAGGTCATGTTGTCTTATGCTGAAGAGGACAAGATGACCCCAAACACACTAGTAAACCAGCAAAATCTTTGTTTCAAAAAACAAAACGAATGTTATTGAGTGGCCAGCCCAATCCCCGGACCTTAATCCAATAGAGAACTTGTGGAGTGACATCAAAACTGCTGTTTCTGAAGCAAAACTATACTTATAGTTATAAAAACTAAACATTAGTTTAGGGATTTACAGGATTGCAAAATCCTAGAAACAAAAACCTTTGTACAAAATTGTTTTGAGTTTGTAAAGTCAACGGCAGTCACTGCTATTTTTTTTCAACACATCCCTTTAAACTAATTTCCCAAATGCACAGCCTTAAGAGCGTGCATATAAATGCTGGATCTTGTTTGTTTTCTGAGAATCTACTGCACCTACTGGTAACTTTTTTGCCATGTAGCAATTAAAATATACGAATAACAGTGATTCATCTGGTTAGTCACAATGGACTGCTATTATTTTGTACTCTACTGTTTCTCTCAGGGGTGCACACACTTTAGTCAGCATGCACAGTACAAGTCAAAATGAGCTCCCCCTAACTATAGAACAGTAAACACATAACATTCTGTACACTGTCAATTCTGCACTACTGATTGTGCCGGAAAATAAGCCACACCCACCAAATTTAAAAGGAAAAAATGTTTGTGCCATATTTTCTGATACTTTTTTCTCACGCTTTGAACCCAGCAGCTTATACACTGATGCAGCTAAAAGAACTTTCTTTCTTCGTAGTAAAAAAAATCCACTATTACCGGTGGGTTATAAGGCTGCACTACTGTGTGATGAAAAGGACAGTTCAGCCTTAAGAGCTAATTTGCCGCGACAAAAGTGACACAGAGCGACAACGAAAGAGAGAGAGGACAGACAATGTGTGTGACAAAGGAATCATGACAAAGGTATTATTTAGTGGTTTTAGTTCCCAGGTGGTGGATTTCAGCAATCAATGACTTTTCTGTTAGGCTACTGTTTAACTAGTCATGTTACACGCAATGTTCAGCATTCCATTCCGTTTCCCTCCGCTTATCCGGGCCCGGATCGCAGAGGCAGCAGTTTTAGTAGGTAAATCCAGACTTCCCAGTCTCCGGCCACCTCTTCCAGTTCCACCAGAAGGACACCAAAGCATTCCCAGGCCAGCTGTGAGACAATCCCTCCTGCTTGTCCTAGGTCTTCCCTGGGGCCTTCTCCCGGCTGGAGAGCCTCACCAGGGGGGCGTCCGGGAGGCATCCGGACTAGATGCCCGAGCCACCTCTACTGGCTCCTCTCGATGTGAAGGAGCAGCTGCTCCTCACCCTGCAAATAGTAGCAGATGGTAGTCCGGAATTTATGGTATATAATCTAAAATAGCTTCAAAACGTGGCTGTGAACAACAGCAGCGCGCCGGATAAAACGGGAGCCCATTTGGCTCTATACAGCGTTTTTTATTATAGGGAAAAAAACAAATATCAATATCTACCGTATTGCATTTTTATGCCAAAATGTATATTGATGTGCTGATATTATTGGACATTTCTACTTACTACATGGATAACTTATGTTATTGATATCTTACTGGTGCGTTCATTTATCCATAATTTGAATAATAAACATTCACCTTTCTGCTTGTACATTTTCTTCTAGTATATTTTGACTTTATTCTAATAATATTACTTTTTTGAGAATTATGAATTTACCTGATTTTCAAAAAAATATAACGTTATTATTTTATTTCTCACAATATTAATGAAAAAAAACAGATTTTCTGAAAAAATATTTTATATTTGAATATAATATATATTATATATTTTTAATATAATAGTTCAAGTATCTCGGGTTCTTGTTCACGAGTGAGGGAAGGTTGGAGCGTGAAATTGACAGACGGATTGGTGCAGCATCTGCAGTAATGCGGTCGCTGTATCGGACCGTCGTGGTGAAGAGAGAGCTGAGCCGGAAGACAAAGCTCTCTGTTTACCGATCGGTCTACGTTCCCACCCTCACCTATGGTCATGAGTTATGGGTCATGACCGAAAGAGTGAGATCGCGGATACAAGCGGCGGAAATGAGTTTCCTCAGTAGGGTGGCTGGACTCAACCTAAGAGAGAGGGTGAGGAGCTCGGCCATCCGGGAGGAGCTCAGAGTAGAGCCGCTGCTCCTTCACATCGAGAGGAGCCGGTTGAGGTGGCTCGGGCATCTAGTCCGGATGCCTCCCGGGCGCCTCCCTTGTGAGGTGTTTCAGGCATGCCCAGTCAGGAGAAGGCCCCCGGGAAGACCTAGGACACGCTGGAGGGACTATGTCTCACAGCTGGCCTGGGAACGCCTTGGTGTCTTCCCGGTGGAGCTGGAAGAGGTCGCTGGGGACCGGGAAGTCTGGAAAATAACTCCATAAATAACTTAATAAAACTCCATGGTTTTTGATCCCACAGTTTTTTGGGGGGAGTGTGTCTGATACAAAGAGGAATGGACTTCCTCACTCACTGTGTGGTCACCGTGCCGCCGCTTTTTTTGGAAGGCCATTGCACAGCGTTGGCCAACTGTCTCCATGCTGGCACCAATGCAGCCATCAGTCCTCTGTCACGCCAGCTTATCACAATGTTATGCTTGCACCCTGCAGAGTAAACAGTAGCGGGGCCGCCCTTCAAAGCAGCACACGCTCGACTTGCTGGAATAATGGACGCAAGCCTCTGGGTGGGGGATTTCCTAATCAAATTACTTGTTGACACACTTTTTACCACTTAAAAGGAGGCAACTAATGTCCTACTTAAAAAACAAACATATTTTCAGTTTGTTTCTAGCCCACCATGAAAAGAATTCTGTGTGTCTCTTCAGCTTGTTCGCAACTGATCGGGTTCCTAAGCCAATTTTGATGGTGGAAAATAGAATATGTATCCGTCACAGGGTCAAACTGTGGCCATCATGAAAGCGTTATCACATTTTAACATTCTTTTCAACTTTCAGTGCAAGTGTAAAAATAAACTTTTTAAGGACCAGGTCGGTGTTTCCCACAGGTCTGAAGTCTATTGGTGGGTTTCTTGTATGGTTGTGAACAATAAACGAATGCGATCAGATATCCGGTTTGACAAGCGAGGGATGGGGTTTCGTCAAAAGTTTCCTGGATTGGTAAGAATGATCCATATCCTTAGATGAATCGATTGTAGAGACATGCACCGGGTATCGCAAGACTAGCAACCGGTTGACAGTTTGTCTCTTAAACAACACAAGAGCTCCGCAGCTTTGCATGACTGAAGACGAGAATGGATCGAAATACTGGATAGTCACCGGGAAAGATTTTCAACTTATCAGCAAAATATGCATACATTATAGCGATCAAATGTATCTTATTATTATGTGTTGTGTAAAAACAATACAGACAAACAAGGCCTGGTGCGTTTGAGGTGTGTTAAGAAGCAGCTTTGAGATGCCGTCTGCTGAACGGAGAAATGCTCCCATTCTGTCCGTCACGGGGCTGCCACAAATAAATCAATATATGTAATTAAAAGTTTCATTGACGGTCACATAAGTGTGAAAAGAAGTTAATATCTTTGTGAAACATTTAAAAAATGTTTTTTAACACCGTTAGAGCCATCTAGACTTGAAAACACAATCCTATGGTCAGTCACCTTTACACTCCTATTACCCAGTATATTAGATACAATCAGAGAAAATGACGTTTTCTGGACACTGTACTATTGTAATGGTGGCTCTACAGTATACTTGTATTACCCAATATAGTAAACATAGGTAAGTCCTGCTTGTGTGTGTCACAGTAAATGTGTTCCCTAGGGGACCTTGGTGGCAGGCGGACTGATGTGTGGAGGATACAAAGTGATGTGGGAAGATCAGAGTTAATTTTATCTTGTCGTGGGTTATGGCCCCAACAGGAACCTGGATTATTATTATTATTTTGTTATTATTGGGAATCTCCGATACTATCGGTCCAGTGCTGGCATGAGGGGGTTCTCGGTTCTCGAATTAAAAAAATGCGGCATATAGGCCTATGGGCTCCCGTATTTAGCGGCACGGCATCAGTTCACGCCATGAAGCATGGGTGAATAAAGAAACAAGCTTGCCCGCTCGCTCTGTGCTCATCTAATGTCTTTGGAATTATTTTCAAGTGTCTCCTTCGGATGTTAAACTTGCGACAAAGAGACACAGGAGACATGTGAGGTTGCACATATCTGTATCGCTATCGGTTGATATCGGAATCGGAAATAAAGAGTTGGACAAAATGGCGTGTCGGCAAAAGAGCCAAAATCGGACATCCCTCTTGTTGTTATTGTGCCTGTTGTGAGATCATTTAAACCTGCAATAAATGCTTTGTTCTGGAGACCACGTCTGGTGTTTGTCTCACCGAACATTCACTGATATCCCTTGTATTTGTATTTTTGTTCACTGATTTCGTTTCTTGGGGCGTTTTTTCATGCTCAAAAATGCTTTATTTAGGCCAAGAATAAGTACAATTTGCTTAAATATGCATATTTTTGGTACTAATAATAGGCCGTATTCAAACGCAAATCAGCGGCCGTTTAATTGATGAATGAGAAACTGATGTAGCAAGGTACTACTGTACTTTGTAATTGTAGTTATCATGGGAATGTAGCCCTGTACCGAGCAGCATAAAGCATTCTTCTTATACAAGAGTTATGCAGCATAAGGAACATACTCTGGATGTCCGGAACCACATTTTTTGGCTTTCGATTCAATTTTTTTTTAATAGTCTTGCCGATCTGATTCGATGAAGGACCAATCCTTTTTTTATTTTTTGCTAACATGAACTTGTGTAATTGAATATGGTTAAGAAAATTGATTTTTAAAGCACTATGAATAATGCAACCAAAGGCTTCTCTAACAAACATCCGTGAGTAAGGTCCCCAATCCAATAATAGATAAATTTGGAAAAATGGAGACACAAAATACCAATCATTTCACATGGTTATGGATCAACTAGTGGTGTGATTTACATTTCTTTTTACAAACTTCTTCAACGCAATAGTAATATATTGACGGTCCCTAGAAGAACAACTTGCGCTTAGAGCGAGCTCGTCGCACCATGAGAGAGCAGTCTGGGCACAGTGAGGGGAACTACCGCTGTAGCTACAAAGCCGAATATTCAACGTCCATGTGAAACTAATTTCAACACAATACACCACAGGTGGTGTTCCATTTTTTTCTTCTTTTGGGTGGCGGGAGTCGTCGAGTGGCAACCAGGTCCTTAAAAAGGTAGGTCCTTAAAAACAGCAAGTAGTTTCAGCAGCAATTTTACTGTAGGTACTTAAAAACAGCAAAAGGTTTATGTCATATTGAAGATCTTTGACCAGCTTGTTTGCTGCAGGTGTTTAAAAACAGCAAAGAGTATTTGTTAAATTGATGATTTTTGCTCAGTAGGTTCTATCACATACAGGTAAATGATCGTTGACAAGATTTTTTGCATTAGGTCCTTAAAAACAGCAGAGTTTTTGTCATATTGAGGATCTTTGACTACCGTTTTACATCAGTTTATTAATAACGGCTAGAAGTTTTCGTCATGTCGATCTTTGACTAACGTTTTTGCAGTAGATCCTGAACAACAACAAATAGTTTTTTTTTTAAAGATGATCTTTAACTTGTGTTTTTGCAGTAGGTCCTTAATAACAGCATGGAGTTCTTGTTATGTGGATGACTTTGACTAGTGTTTTTGCTGTAGGTCCATAAAAACAGCAAATAGTTCCTGTCTTAGTCACTATTTTTGACCAGGCTTTTTGCAGCAGGTTTTTAAAAACAGCAGTGTTTTAATCATAGAGCTTATATTTGACAAGCTTTTTTGCAGTAGGTCCTTACAACAGCAGAGTTTTTGTCATATTGAGGATCTTTAACTAGCAATTTTGCAGTAGATCCAGCAAGGAGTTCTTGTTATGTAGCTGATTTTTGACCAGCTTTTTTGCAGTAGTTTCTTAAAAAGAGTAGTGTTATTAACATATAGATGATTTTTGGCAAGTTTTCACTTTGCAATAGGTCCTTTAAAACTCCAAGGAGGTTTTTGTATATTGAAAATCTCTGGCAAGTGTTTTTGCATTAGGTCCGAAAAACAGCAAAGAGAGATCTTTGACAAGCTTGTTTGCAAAACAGCAAAGAGTTCTTGTCATATTGGCAATTTTTGAGCAGCCTTATTGTGGTAGGTTCTTAGAAACAGTAGTGTTGTCACGTAGATGATCTTTGCCTAGCGCTTTTTGAGTAGGCCCTTGAAAACGGCAAGTAGTTTTTGTCATATTGATAATCTTTGTCGTAAAGTGTCTTTGCAGAGTCTAAATCAAGAAATGCGTCGTGGTCTTCCTTCCTCAGCGGCTTTGCCCTCGGCCATCCTGACACTGAGATTCAGTCCATACCATAGAGGAATCTACTGCGATGACGAGAGCATCAACTACCCCTACAGGAGGGACACCATCTCCCATGGAACCATGGCCGCCGTCACCATCACCAGCTCCATAGTCATTGTGAGTATCCGCTTCATCTTCTTCATCGCCTTCCCCATTGGAACGGCGGGTCCAACCACTTCTCCCTGCACAGATCACCACCGGAGAGGCCTACCTGGTACACACCAAGCGTTTGCACTCCAACTCCCAGTTCAACCAGTACCTTTCAGCGCTCTACAAAGTGGTGGGTACCTTCATGTTCGGGGCCGCCATCAGCCAGTCGCTCACCGACCTGGCCAAGTTCACCATCGGGCGGCCGCGGCCTAACTTCTTATCCGTGTGCGCCCCCGTGAGCTGCACCGGATACGTGCTGCAGATCAACTGTACCGGCAGCCTGCGCAACGTCACTGAGTCCAGGTGGGGTTACTCAGAGCTCCGCCCCCTTCCGCTTGTAATGGTAATGTCTGCTCGCCCATTACAAATTCAGCCGCTTGATGCGCTGTCTGGAGATTGCTATGGTATGCTGTGATATTTCTATCTTTTTTTTACATTTTTGACCCAAAAAAACCAAAACACGTTATGTGTTTTTAATCAGTTTCACTTGAAATTGGGTTAGACCACAGGACTTAACATTATGTTTATATTTAGTTGCCTAGTCACTGATAAATATTAGTAAATAAATACATAAATAATAGCGATGTAAATCTTTTGAATCCAGATACACAGGTTAGGACACGAGTCAAAAATGTGTTTTAAAAAAACAGTCCGATTCTACGCTTAATGTTTGTTGATGTAGACGTTCATCTTACAAAACTATAAAATAAAGATGCCAATAATATGAAAGTGGCTTTGAAATGTGTAAAGCACATCATATCCCCAAGGCACCGGCAAAAATAAAGTCAATAGACTAAAATATTAAATATATTTCTTGTTTAAGCGCTAACTGAAAAAAGACTTGCTGGATGGGATGAATATGTTACATTCCATATTTTATATCTATATATTTATACCTGTTATATTTGGCACAATAAAGTTTTAATGTTGGTAGAAAAGGAAATGGATCCACCAAAGTGAGTTTGTTTGTTTGTAAACATCTTCAATCAGTAATACAAAATAAATACTGATTGCAAAATAATGACACATCTCTTCAAATGCATCGGTAAAAAAAATAATTATTTTTTATTAATGAAATTAATACTTTTAAAAATCACGTTTTAAATTAAATACCAAAAATCCCATTTAAAATGTGAATGAAATAAAAAAATACAGTTAAAATAAAATGAAATATAATAGTAAAATTATAACGTATAATATTATTATTATGATTTTATTACATTTAAAATTGAATAAAAATGTCATAAAAAGTTCTGCAAAAGAATAAAGCGGATTCACGTTGCGGTTTCCTGCTCCTCAGGTTGTCCTTCTACTCGGGCCACTCGTCCTTCGGGATGTACTGCATGCTCTTTCTGTCGGTGAGTAGTTACCACAAACACAAGAGTCTCAAAATAAAGACCATTCCTTAACATTATTGCGGCATAAAAGAAGAATGCTGCACTCTTGTCTTATTTTTGACACATATTTGTGTGCATTTATGTGTGTAGCTGTACGTGCAGGCCCGCATGAAAGGCAAGTGGACGCGGCTGGTTCGACCCACCATTCAGTTCTTTCTGGTGGCCTTTTCCCTCTACGTGGGCTACACACGCGTCTCCGACTACAAGCACCACTGGAGCGACGTGCTGGTGGGGCTCCTTCAGGGGGCGCTCATAGCTGTGCTCACCGTGAGTACTGTAAATACGCCGTTTAGAGTGTTATCGGAGCGGATTTTGCAACATTCGCCATTCTTGTTCTTTAGAGTTGGGGTTTAGAGAACATCCTGTTGCTTTGGCCTTCACTGGTGATCTTCAAATGTGGACACATTTTATTTACCCTAAAAACTTGGCTTTTCACCCAATAATACAATTTCGTGAGGATACAGATGCTTTTTTTACATTATTAGAGCCCTCTTGGCATGAAATAACACCACTATAGTCACCTTTACATATCTACTACCAAATATATGGTAGTAGATATAATCAAAGAAAATAAGACATATTACACATAAATAAGATAACCGACTCACACGTGAGCAGTTCCTTGTTTTTTCTCTGGAAAGCATACATCCTGCGGTGGCTTTTGTTTCATCAGTGCATTTTAATGGCAGCTTCAACTGGCCCCAAACACACCAGTAAACAGAGATGGGGAAAGGTTTGCGCCCTTCCTGATTTTTTTTTTTGCATGTTTGTTACATTTAAATGTTTCAGATCATCATCATCATGAAGATGTTTTCTGGCAAAATTGAGACCACCCACATAATGTTCTTTTTGTTCAGCAGTGGTTTTGGTCTTGGAACTCTTGCCATTCAGGCCATTTTTGCCAAGTGTCTACTCTGGTGGAGTCAGAAACACTTAAGTGAGCTCTGTAGTTCTTTGGTTGTTGTTGTGGGGTCTTTTGTGACCTTTTGGATGAGTCGTCGCTGTGGTCTTGGGGTAATTTTGGTTGGCCAGCCACTCCTGGGAAGGTTCCCCACTGTTCCATGTTTACGCCGTTTGTGCCTAATGGCTCTCACCGTGACGGGAAGCAATCACTTTTGTACACAGGGTCATGTTGGTTTGGACTTTTCCTTTCCCCTTAATAATAAAAGGTTTCATTTCATTTTGTGTTGCAGTAAAATTTACATTTGTTTTGATGATCACAAACATTTAAGTGTGACCAAAAAAAAAATCAGCAGACACGTTCACGCCATTGTTTGTATTGCAATACGTTTTCACAATTCCTTTGTTTCTTTTTTTATCCTCCAGGTCAAATACTTGTCCGACTTCTTCAAGGAGCGCCCGCCGCCTTGTCAGCGGACCGATCCGGCCGAGAACGAACACCTGGAGCGTAAACCTGGCCCGCAGCCGCCCGACTCCCGGCGCAGCAACCACTACAACTACTCCGCGCCTGTATGAACTCCTTCACCGCCCCGCCTACGTAAAAAAGGATGCACATACTGTAACCACTAGCTGGAACTCTTACACCGCCAGCAAGACCACATTTCATTTGTGTGTTGAAGCGATGCCTAATGTGTGCAATGCGTATTTTTTTTTGTCATTTTGTTTTAGATGAGGATTGATGCTGTGACCTGATGGAAAGTCTCTTTCAAATCAAAGATTTTGTTACCGTAAGAATGTTGCTGCTTCGCCACTGATTTGTATGGCCGCCATCTTTCCCCGAAGCGGACGTGCTTAGTTTTTTGTTTTCGATGTTTGTAACGACGGACTGCTTCAGCCAACATATTTTTATATTGTGACTACTACTGTACCTTATCGAATAAACCGTGCCTGTTTTTATCTGAAAGGAGCTTTGATGTTGCAGAGGAAACCGGCGACGTTGTCCTGCGTGTTTGTGCTGCTCTTACAGGAACGGGCGCTGCGTCACCACCACGACGCGGAGATGCTGTAGAGGCTCTACGGTCCCCTCTAAACGCTTCCCACGGGGCCACGTGGATGCAGCGTTTGCATTGTGAGGAGAGTGGATAAAAGTACGCTTCCTTCCTTCCCGTCTTTCCGACGCGCGTTTGTAATCGTTGATTTCCTTTGTCTGCGCTGAAATGTTTTTGTCAATGTGGGAGTTTTCCATGACACTATTGTTTTTTTTCTCCCCCCGCCCCACCACCACCAGTGACGAGCGCCTCATGTCTGGGCCTGCTGCTGCTCGTGGTTGTGATTCCTGAACGCCACACCAGGCCGGGATATAAATAACGCCATGGCGTTTGAGGTAGCCGCAGTGTCTTCTAATAATTGTATTTGTTAGGTCTATGAACAGAGTTGCAACATTAGTACGATAAACTCTAATAATACGACGGAAAGAGATCATAACTGAAAATATTATTTTTGGATACTTTTTTTCTTTTAAGTACTGCAGATCAATAGATAAGATACTTCATTGGTAGGTAGTCTGTCAACAGAGCTGCTCTTGCTCCTGTTTGTGGCTACACCTTTGCATGGAGGCTTGTCGCTAGGCAGAGTTCCTGCCACTCCAACAAGAAGATTACAGTAATCCCTCGCGTATCGCGGTTAACTGCTTCCAGACTCTGACTGGGATAAGTGAATTTTCGCCAAGTATGGGATTCTTTATTCCTAAATTGAATAAAGGTAAATATAAAAATATGTACCACTATAATAGGTATATGTAAATCAATAGTATTTTAGTATTTGATTAAATTAAATACATATTTTTACATTGTTGATGTTGTTTAACCCCTTACAGCAGGGGTAGTGAACCCGTGACTCTTTTGATGACCACATATGGCTCTCAGATGTTTCTAAACACCATAAGATGTATTTATTTGAATTGAGTTTTTTCTTAAAATATATGTAACCTATCTTGCTTTACAACAGGGGTGATTTATTTGCCCGCGGCACTATTACAAGAATAAAGTCAATATTATGAGAAAAGTTGGTCGCCAGTCAATCGCAGGGCACATATAGACAAACAACCACTCACACTCACATTCATACCTTTGGACAATTTTTAGTCGCCAATTAAGCTAACATGCATGTTTTTGGAATGTGGGAGGAAAGCGGAGTACCCGGAGAAAACCCACACACGCACGGGGAGAACATGCAAACTCCACACAGAGATGCCCAACGGAGATTTGAACCCAGGTTTTTTCAAGATCTCCTAACTGTGTGGCCAATGTGCTAACCACTCAGCCACCGTGCGGCCCCAGAGACTTATTATCATTGAAAATTGTTAGCACACTTTTAGTTGTATTCACTCTTTTAAAAATAGGATATGGCTCTCACCCAAATATATTTGAAAATATGTGTCGTTCATGGCTCGCTTAGCCCAAAGGTTCCCGACCCCTGGCCTTACAGAGATGAACTGTGTGTAAAAAAACAAAACAAAAAACAGTAGAAACATTTTTTTATTACAAAAATTGAAAAATGTACAAAAATAAAAGTAAAAAAAATGTAAAAAAAAATGTTTTAAAGTTTTTAAATACAAATTAAGATAAAAATACTTCAATGTAAATATATATATTTTATGAATTTTTTCAAAACAAAACATTTATGAAATTTAATGGAAAACAGGAAAAATGGCAGAAAATTACAAAATATAAATGATAAGATAAGTATTTGACTGTGTTAAATTTGTGTTTTCACTGTGGATATGAACACATCATTTTTATACCTGATTAATTTTAACAAAGTGCCCTGCAATTGACTGGCGACCAGTCCAGGGTACACCCTTGTTCTCCCCCGGTAGTCAGCTGGGATAGGCTCCAGCATACCCGTGACCCTATTGAGGATAAGCAGAATAGAAAACCTGTTTATAATATATTACATATGGGTTTTACCATTATTAGAGCCCTCTAGACATGCTATAACACCCCTATAGTGACTTTGAGACTCCTCTTACCCAATAAAGTAGACATAAGAGAAAGTAAGCCAATTAAGATGTAAATAAGACTTGTGCTTGTGTGTGTTGCTGTAAATGTGTTCACAGTGTTAGGGAAGTTGGTTGGCAGGTGACATTTTATTGTGCTTGCTGTGAGATCGCTCAAACCTGCAATAAAAGCCCATTCTACCCTAACATTTACTGACCTTTAATGACCGCAGTAGACTACTGCACGTCTTCACAACATTGCGTCTCCTGAATGCCTTATATTTGTATTTTAACTCACATGTCCATTTTTTTGCTTGGAAATGCTTCATATGGAGAAAAAATGTAACATTTGCTTAAATATGTACTTTTTCAACCAATAATAGACCAGTAACTGTAACATTATTCATTCATGCAGTTTTGAAAAACACAAAGCGGCTAGAGATGACCAGAGTCCCAAAACAGCAAAAGAAGAATAATTTATTAACAAATGGTCACTTGCCACTCTTTTAAATACTGTCTGGTAAATATTTTCCATGTTCTATTCCTGCTGGTAATATTTTGCCCTGTTTTTCCCTGCAACCATTTTATTATGGGCCTGCTTGCAGAACTGTCAGCAAGTACAAGCTACTTATTTTGCTAGGCGCCATCATTAGCAATTTAGCATTCCGCATAACACATTGAGATTGAACACTTTTTACTGTCTAGTTGCTATCACTATGGATCCAGTTAGCATTGCCAATAAAACAACTTTTTCACGGAGACTTGGGGATGAACGTTAACAAAATGGACTTCCCGACAGCGGATGGTGCGCTCTGCAGTATTTGGCCGGGTGACTGACAATCCTGGTCTTTGGGGGGGCCCCCTAGTGGCCACTTGTAGGAACAGAAGAACTTTGGAGCCACCTCTAGGGGGATATAGGGGCAGCCACAAGGGGATATCAACTTCATGGGATACAAACTAACTTTTTTGTGTGTCTGGTTGTTTAATGAACATAAACACATAGTGTGTCCAGCCTTATGACCTTGATAGCTCATCACAGGAGCTGGTTTAGAGTAGCTAAAAAAGATTATTTGCTTTTATTTCTAACTGTTGAACTCAGACTTTATGCCTTTTATATGTAATAGCATAAAGACGATGGCCACACTGTTCGGGTGGGGAAGTGCTCGGTAAATACGTATTGGAGGGTTAAAATGTTGCCCGTTACAAAGCTGTGATGAAAGTTGGAGACCACTGCACTCAGGACACTGAATTGATTCTGTTCATTTTATTCTCTTGAGTTAAAAAAATACTTATTGAATAGTTTATTTCCTATTTATTCGTAATACTCCAAAACATGCTTGAAATTAAATTCAGGTTTGTGTCACATAGTAGAATAGTAGTCTCACACAAATAAAGGCAAGAAAACAAATACACCCAAATGAGTATTTTTAAATAATGATCTATGTGCCGGGGGCCACCATTGATGCACACAACCAGCTAATGGTTGTCCTAGAAGTCGCTAGATGTCGTCTTCGACCGTTGTGCATATTATTTGCATACAGTAATATGTGGTAACATGCTGTGGGGGAAAAGAGCAGATTCTCCTAGGAGAGCCAAAAAAAGTGAGTAATAACCCCTTAATTACGTTTAGAACTACAAATAGACTTGATTCTTGCCCTGTTCCTTTAAAATTGGCTATCACTGTATTAAAATAAACTTTTTACTATTTCATCTCGGCCTCGCCTCTGAAAGTCTAGACAGCGTAATGCTTACATCGGGACTGGACTGTAAAACAGGGCGAGATCTACTTCGTGCATGCATGATTCATGGTTGTGAAGAGCACCACTATGCCCCATGTCGGGGGTCACCAACAGTTTTCTTGGGAGAGCTACTTTTACAAAATGAAAAGTTTGTATTACAGACTACATTTCTTTCTGGTCTTCCCACATTATTAACCGAAAACCTAAATGGAAATCGTTGATACATGACATTGCATGACACATTTTGTGAAAATTGTTTAGTTATTTCAGTTAGACCTACGTGTGTGAAAATTGTTTATTTCAGTTAGACCTACGTGTGTAACAGGGACCCAACCAAGGTGATATCACAAGCCCAGTAGTTGGCGTCCGTTACTGCCATGGCGTATTAAGGCCAAAATAAAAGTCTTTATTGACCCAGGCCAAAGGTCACACAAGTCCCCTACTTCTATAGCTGTCTCGGGCAATGCCTGTATTAAATTCATCAGATTTTGAGAATAATGTTGTTCATTCATGGGAAAAAGGTCCTAATATAACAAGACTAAAGTCATAACTTGACTTTACAGGCATTTCCCAAGACAGGAGTGGGTGGACTATTAGACAATACCGGTGAGATGATGCTAACCCATGCTAATCTGCTAGCGCCCAACTGCTGTTTTGGTTCCTGAAGTAAGACTATGCTCAGTTTTCACCTCTGACACGTAATATTACGACTTTTTACTCGCAGTGTTAGGAGGGAAAAAAGCAAGTTTGTGATTAAAAAGTCGGAATATTATGAGGAAAAATGCAATACTACAAGAATAACCTTAATTTCACTTGAAATAGAGGGAAAATACAGCATAGTTCTTCAGGAAGGAGGGAAACATTCCTCTGGCTTCGGGCGAACTTTTATTCATAACAGGACAGCAAAACTGTGCAGTTGGGCACAAACAGATTATCTTGGGTTAGCATCATCTTTTCCTTTGTCTTGTCCCCTATGGGTCGCCACAGCCAATCCATTGCCTTCTGTTTGATTTGGCAACAGGTGGATGCCCTTCCTGACAACACTCTGTATGGGGGACACGATCTTGTCCGACCATCGTGCTTACATGTAATTCTGCCCATGGACGTTATAGATTTGTCCCTGTGCTCATTGCAAGGCGGTATTTATTCCCATCTCGCAAAGCTACCGTTCGAACTTGAATGGGCTCGTGCCAATCCACGTGCATTGTTCCGCTTAAATAATAGTGCGAATGACACACGAACACAACAGCAATCATAGGGAGTTCGTCTTGTTCAAAGGCTTAGTTAGAATCATCTCACCGGTACCCCCTTTTCGTAGCAGTCTCGGGCACGGAAGGAAACTGTCAGATGGCTTCGGGAAGCTTTTATTTAAAAGCGGAAAGCAAAACGGGGGCAGCTGGGCACGAACAGATTAGCTCGGGTTAGCATTACCGGTACTTTCCTCTACCCCGCCCCCTCCACGTAAGGCCCCCTCCGTATCATAGCTGTCTCGGGCAATGCCTGTCCCGGTTCTTTTAAACGTTTACTCTCGCGAAGTTCCGACTGGACTCTCGTAATGTTGCGAGGTTTTTTTGTCGCAAATGAACGACGTTATTGTCGCAAATGTACGACTTTATTCCCGAAATCCGACGCTTTTAAGACGCCGCTGTAACAGGCATCGCCGGAGCGGCTGTAAAAACGGGGGACTTGTCTGACCTTTGGCCCGGGTAAGAGGCGATATTATGATTTCTGAAATGAATGTGGCCCAAACACCCAGCCGTACGGTACACACGCCAACGTCTGTTTGTTGCCGCAAACGAGCAACACGACGAAAAAGCCCAGCCCATGAAAGCTGAAAAGCCGTTTCGTGGCCCCAGGCGGATAATTCGACACCGCAGCTGCCCGTGAGGGGTGAGTAGTGGCGCGTAGACGGAAGAAAACAAAAACGTGTTTGTCAGCTTGGAAGCTCAGGTTTACACGCATTTGCATTCACAGTTTGCCCAACCTGCTTTTTTAGCAGCATAACCGGCAGCGATGCCGCATTCCAGCCTACCAGAGCACCGCTGCCATGTGGGGGTGGGCGATACTGCAAATGATGGCACCGCTATTGCCGATACCAAAAACCTTCTAGTTGGAATTTTCCGAAATCGCGCGTGATTTTTTTTCCCCCCATCTCGTTGGACGCGACCGTCTCGTGCGAGCTCACCGTACCACAAACAAAGCGCATGCGTGTCTCGACGTAAACGACCGTGACAAAATATCGATGGCCTCGCGCTGCTATCCGCCCGGCCGCTGATACCGCCGCTCGTGTCGACCCGCCCACGCCCCGTTGCCAAGCGAGCAGTCGGAGAAGCCTTCCTTCCTTCTTCGTCCATTGGCAGCTCGCATCCTCGCTGGGGGCTGCGGGTGGGAGGGCGGAGAACGCTGATTGGCTCCCCGAGCGGCGTCCGGGGAAGTGAAGAGAAAGTTGTGGAACTTTCCTCTGCCCCACACTGCCAGCAGCGCAAGCCACGCAGCACGACCCGCACGCATCTAGCATCGAACCGGCGCAGGTGAGGGACGACACCGGCTTGCAATTGCTGCATTTTCCCCTCCGAACGAATCTTTAATGGCAGTGACGTCACTTTCTGCTGTTTTGTTGCATTGATGGAACGTACAAAATGTGTGCATTCTAGGAACCCATTGCTATCACGTGATGACACATGGCTGATGGAGTGCTGTTTTAAATCTGCAGGCCCTCGCACTGCAAATAGGGTGCAGAAAGTTTTGGGGGTGATCCGTGGCCACTTTTAGGTCGGAGCCCATCGGTAAAATTCCACTTGAGAAGGTCTGAGGCAGTGGGCAGGACCTCCAGCAGAGTCACTTGATCCACTGCACATTTGCACAATGTAAAGTCGCAGTTTGGCATATTTGCCCGGATTGCATAACGTCCCCCATCCCAGAAGCGGTGTGCTGTATGCTGGCGTCTCCGGGGAAGACGCTATTCTTATGCTGCATGTGGAGCGGTCTGCTGTTCACAATGGCTCCCATTGACTGGACTGGATTTAGTCCCAACCTACTGTGGTTTGGACGCAAAAAGAGCTTTTTGGGTCCAAGAAAGGACAGTATAGCTCCTTTACTCCCTTGGCACTCCTTCGCCTAAAATTCCCCTGAATGTCGGCAGGCCTCAGGGGTGGGCGTGACCCCACAAATTTGATATCAGAAGCCGCTGGACGCAAGTCTCGAATTGGACTTAATCTGTTTGCTCACCGTTGGACCTAACAGTTTGGCATCATAATAAGGCACCTGACACTAATCATGGAATCCTTCATCAAGTGGTCCCGAGACCCTTAATTTAGCGCCGCTTTTCCGCCGCACGACATTCACTTGACTCGCCGTTAGAAGCGCTTTACAGAGGTGGTACCGCACGATAGCATCGCTCACTGGTCTGGCAATAGTCCGTAGTTTTTTTCCCCCATTCATCCATTTCCATTGCCGCTTATCCTCGTTAGGGTTGCGAGGGTATGCTGGAGCCTATCCCAGCTGACTTTGGGACTGGTCGCAAGAACTTCATTCTCTGGGGAAAAAAAATAGCTCGGTACCACCATTCTCGTACAATGTGTGTTTTTTTTTTTTAGTATTTAATTCCTGCTGTTTTGTCATTTTTGTCATAGTTTTTTCTCATAACATGTTTGATGGGTGTCAAATTTATAAAATATTTCGGCTTTATTTTTTTGTGCCACGACTTAATTCTTGTAAGATGGCTGACTTTATACGTCGCTTAAAAATGGCATTTTTTTTGTCCAAATATTGAAACTTTTTTTTCCAAAATTATGACTTTATCCTTGTGAAATAGCAATTTTTGTACAATTTCATGCTAACTAAGTCTTGCAATACTACGTCGGGATATTAGGGCCACACAAAAAAACAGAACAAAAAAACCGTACAATTTCAGGATTAAATCTAGCAAATTTACAAGAAAAAAAGTTGTAATATTATGTGATTTAAAATTGTAATTTTACGTGATTTAAAGCCGTAATATTACAAGATTAGAAATCTTAATTTCATGTGAAAAAAAGTCGTAATTTTACGAGATGTAAAATCGTAAATTTATGAGCAAAAAAGTCATAACATTACGAGATTTAAAATTGAAATATTCCGAGATTTAAAGTCGTAAAGTACGTGATTTAAAGTCGTAATATTACGGAATTAAAAGTCGTAACATTACGGGATTAAAAGTCGTAACATTACGGGATTAAAAGTCGTAACATTACGGGATTAAAAGTCGTAACATAACGAGATTAAAAGTCGTAACATAACGAGATTAAAAATCGTAACATAACGAGATTAAAAGTCGTAACATAACGAGAATAAAAGGTGTAACATTTCGAGATTTAAAGTCGTAAATGTTTGAGGAAAAATAGTAATATTCCCAGATTTGAAGTCGTAATACTATGAGATTTAAAGTTGTAATATTACGAGATTTAAAGTAGCAACATTATGAGATTTAAAGTCGTAAATGTATGAGAAAAAAAGTCGTAATTTTACGAGAGTTCAAGTCGTAATATTCCGAGATTTGAAGTTGTAATATTTACAGATTTAAAGTCATAATGTTACAACTTTAACTCTTGTAACATTATGACATTTAAAGTCATAAATGTATAAGAAAAAAATTCATAATATCACGAGATTTAAAGTTGTAAATTTCCGAGATTTAATTCTTAAAGTTACGAATCAAAATCGTACTTTAAAAAAATAAATGTGGGCCTAATACGCTGTTGCACAATACCAATGCCTAATAGTCATAAAACCTTTTTTTTCTCCTAAAATTTTGAATTCATTCTTGCAATACTACAACTTTTTTACACAATTTTATTTTATTGTTGGAAAATTAGACTTTTTTTCCCTCATAATATTTCTACTTTATTCTTGTGATATTACAACTTCATTTTGGTGAAATTTTCATAAAATTTACTATACCCATGCAATACCGCTTGATATAATAACAAATATTTTTAGCAAAAAAAAAAAATTGTTTTAAAATTGCAGTTATATTTTGACTTTAATTGTGCAATATTACGGCTTTTTTTCTGTGATTAAAAAAAAAAAACTAATTTCTTTTTTTCATCAAATAATTTCTACATCATTCTTGCAATTCTATGACGTTATTTTTCTCACGATTTAACTTTAGTTCCAATGTGTTATTATTTTTTAAATTATTATTTTATAATTATTTATTGTAGGTTCTTCCGGGTCGGAGCGCTTCCAGCTCCTCTTGCAGTTTTCCCTCTTATATTACATTCCACTTTGCAGTAGTACTAGTAGTTTTCTTGCTCCTCCTGGACAAAACATGTCCATGCAAGGAGTCCTCTTCAGGTGATTGTGCACCTGCCTTTTCCATTTCCTTCCAGAAACTGCAAAGATGTCTGTAAAGATTCACATCAACAGCCCCAACGTGATATACACGGACACGCACATCGAGGCCAAGTATTCCTACCACACCGCATCCGTGCTTAAGGATGGGAGTAGACTCGTAGTAAGTCACAGCCCTCCTGTCCTTATCCATCCACGCCTTGGTTACGTCCACACGTTAACCCGCAATCGCGCCGTGCAGGTGACCCCCCGCTCCACTGAGATGACCCTGCGCACGGAGACGCGCGTGCCCAGGCTGGGGGTGATGCTGGTGGGCTGGGGAGGCAACAACGGCACCACGGTCACGGCGGCTGTGCTCGCCAACAAGATGAAGCTCACCTGGAATACCAAGACCGGATTGAAGGTAAGAAAATCGCTAGTTTTTTGTCATATTTTGAGTTTTTTCTTGTCATATTACGGATTTTTTGTTGAAAAAAGTTTTTTGCAAAATATTTCAAATGTTGACTTTGTTCTGATATTATTTTGTGGTGAAATCATTTGCTACTTTTTTGTAGTAAAATCATACAGAGTTTTATTTGCAATATTGCAATGTTTTTCTTGCAATACTTGGACTTTCATCTCATAATTCTAAGATATTTTTTTTGTTTCAAGTGCACTTTTTCCGTGGTATTTTTAATGTCATTCTGGTAAAGTCATATTTTTTTAAGTTTTGGAATTACACCGCATAAAATGGAGATTTTTTGGAATGTTACAACTTGGATGTTTTATTTGGCGTAATATTACAACCCCTAGTTTTTTCCTATAATAAGACTTTATTATACTATCTGGAATTTTTTCTTATTTTTTCTTACTTATTTTTTTAATATTACACTTTTTAGTCATACAAAACCTTATTATAATATATGCGACATTATTTTGTAATATATAAGTTTTATTTGGATATTAGATTCTTTACAATTTTTTGACTTTATTTGTGTGATATTACAATGTTATTCATATAAAATCGTGAGTTTTTTCCTGTAATAGTAGAACTTTGTTCAAATTAATGAAAAGCATTTTTCTTGTAATATTCAGACTTTTTTATTTACAAATTCCATCTTTTTTCTTATAAAATGTTGACTTTGTTGGTGAAATGTTACAACTTTTTCTAAAATTGTGAGGGGTTTTTTTGTGTAATATTATGACGATACAATAGCATTTGAAATGTTTTTCTTTGTACAATTTTGACTTTCGGACTAACGTAATACTACAACTTTATTCTTCTAAATAACTTGTGTAATATTACATCTTCATTAGAAAAAAATCAAATTGCAAATTGAGACTACTTTACTAGCGTAAATGGAGATTTTTGCTTGTAATATTCAGAGTTTATTTGCGTAATATAGTAATATCTAGTAAAGGATAGTATTTTTGAGAGGTTTTTTGTGTTACATCCGGTGCTGACATTTTTACCTTTGTTGTGGCTTGCAACCAAGCGTCCCTTGAAAATTTTTCATGGCATTCAAAAGCCTCTTTTGCCGCCCCCTTTAACAAGCAGCATCACGCAGCATTGCGAAAGTGTCAGGTCAGGTGCTAAGGTATGTGACCCATTTGCATTCTTCAGTGCCAAGAACAGACTGAGTGTCTTTCCCAGCTTCCCCGTGTCATGTAGGGTGCTTGTTCATCGGCGGGTTGAGGGCGCCATTGCCTTACATGTCCAACTAACGCTATTTCCTTCTTCAGGTAATAAAGATTTTTTTCCCCTCCTTACATTCTTTAGAGAGCAAACTACTTCGGATCCCTCCTGCAGGCGTCTACTGTGTGTGTGGGGTCGGGGCCCGAGGGCGAGGTCAACGTGCCCTTTTGTGACCTCCTCCCCATGGTGCAACCCGATGACATTGTCTTTGACGGTAAGGATATTTACATACGTGTCTTTTAAGGGACATCTGTAACTGTCATTCAAGTGTAAAACAAAGTTAACCGCTGCGGTCAACTGCCGTCCGGACCCGACCGTGATAAGCGAGCTTCTGTCAAGTAGGATTCCTCATTTATAAATAAAATATTTTCATAGAGCATAGAAAATCAGTTTATCGCCGCCTAAATGCGGGTTTTAACATTATTAGAGCTCTCTAGTCATGCAATAACACCCCTAAAGTCACCGTTACCCTCCTATTACCCACTATAGTAGACATAATGTACACCCACACATTACCATTGGGATAGTTTTACTCCGAGTTTGTGTACAGCACTTCCTGCGGTGGCTATTGTCTCGTCAGTGTAACATTACTGATGCATTATTAGAGCTCTCTAAACATGCAATAACACCCCTAAAGTCACCGTTACCCTCCTATTACCCACTATAGTAGACTTAACGTACACCCACACATTAGCATTGGGATAGTTTTACTCCGAGTTTGTGTACAGCACTTCCTGCGGTGGCTTTTGTCTCGACAGTGTAACATTACTGACACTAGCAACCAGAGTAGAATATGCTACATATCATTTAGCCAAATTCATGCTTGAAAATGTTTAATTTAGGCCAAAAAAAGCTTCAATGTGCATATTTTGACTACTAATAAGCCGTATTGAACCGCAAAACAAGACTTCTTTCTTGAAATAGCCCGTTGTTGACGTAGCCATGTTGAACCGAGAAGCCAGATCACAGAAGGGTCTAAAAGAGTCGGCATCGTGGAAGGCGGTCTCTTACGGTATGTGGAGCGCTTGTGTTTTCAGGCTGGGATATTTCCTCTCTGGATCTCGGGAGGGCAATGGAGCGAGCTCAAGTCCTGGACTGGTCGCTACAAGAGCAGCTACGACCATATATGGGCGCCATGAAACCCAGACCGTCCATCTACATCCCACAATTCATTGCCGCCAACCAAGAGAGTCGAGCCGACAACGTGCTCACAGGGACCATAGCGGAACAGGTGCTTGTGTTTTTGTTTTTTTGACCACCGGGGGGCACATGTGTTAGTTTGCCGTTGGTTTGCAACCTTTTCAGATGGAGCAAATCAGAGCCGACATCAGGGACTTCCATCAGGCGAGCGGCGTGGACAAAGTCATCGTCCTGTGGACCGCCACCACCGAGCGATTCTGCGACGTCGTGCCCGGGATCAACGACACGGCCGAAAACCTTCTGGCTGCCATCCAGGTGTGATGGCAAGATTCAGAAAAATTTGGCTTATCAGGATTTAAACTTAAATGTTTTAAATTGTTATTAGTGTTAAAATAATAATCACATTTAAAAATAATAATTAAATAAGTTTGCAATCTACGACACAGCCCAGAACTTTCTGGCTGTCATTCAGATGTGACTTTCAGGGTTTTCGGATTAACTTGATTTTTAAATATACATTTCTATTTCTATTTTAAAGAAGTATTAATGATCAAATGTTTTCAATAAATATTTGTATGAATGATTACATTTACGCCTTGTTGCTGCCATCCTGGTGAGACAGAATTTGCTTTGCAGTGATGATCAAAATAATTATTTAAACACACATTTTTATAAATGTTATGAATTTTTAAAA
>QODF01000026.1:1389853-1422121 GCA_024372805.1 Oostethus manadensis | reverse complement strand
GGGCATGCCCGAAACACCTCACCAGGGAGGCGCCCGGGAGGCATCCGGACTAGATGCCCGAGCCACCTCAACTGGCTCCTCTCGATGTGAAGGAGCAGCGGCTCTACTCTGAGCTCCTCCCGGATGGCCGAGCTCCTCACCCTATCTCTTAGGGTGAGTCCAGCCACCCTACGAAGGAAACTCATTTCCGCCGCTTGTATCCGCGATCTCATTCTTTCGGTCATGACCCATAACTCATGACCATAGGTGAGGGTGGGAACGTAGATCGATCGGTAAACAGAGAGCTTTGCCTTCCGGCTCAGCTCTCTCTTCACCACGACGGTCCGGTACAGCGACCGCATTACTGCAGATGCTGCACCGATCCGTCTGTCGATCTCACGCTCCAACCTTCCCTCACTCGTGAACAAGAACCCGAGATACTTGAACTCCTCCACCTGAGGCAAGACCTCACTCCCAACCCGGAGGGTACAGTCCACCCGTTTCCGACTGAGAACCATGGCCTCGGATTTGGAGGTGCTGAGTCTCATCCCAGAAGCTTCACACTCAGCTGCAAACCGCTCCAGTAAACGCTGAAGGTCACAGCCTGATGAGGCCATAAGGACCACATCGTCTGCAAATAGCAGAGACGAGATCCTAAGGTCACCAAGCTGGACTCCCTCAACACCTTGACTGCGCCTAGAAATTCTGTCCATGAAGATTATGAACAGAATCGGTGACAAAGGGCAGCCTTGGCGGAGGCCAACGTTCACCGGAAACAAGCTCGACTTACTGCTGGCAATGCGAACCAGGCTCCTGCTTCGATTGTACAAGGACCGAATGGCACGTAGAAGCGGACCATCAATCCCGTACTCCCGGAGCACCCCCCACAGGACACCACGAGGGACACGGTCGAATGCCTTTTCCAGGTCTACAAAGCACATGTAGACTGGTTGGGCAAACTCCCACATACCCTCGAGTACCCTTGCAAGGGTGTAGAGCTGGTCCAGTGTTCCGCGACCGGGACGAAAACCACATTGCAGCTCCTCTAACCGAGGTTCGACTAACGGTCGTACCCTTCTCTCCAGCACCCTGGAGTAGACTTTCCCAGGGAGGCTGAGGAGTGTGATCCCCCTATAGTTGGAACACACCCTCCGGTCACCCTTTTTAAAAATGGGGACCACCACCCCGGTCTGCCAGTCCAGAGGTACTGTTCCCGACTTCCATGCAATGTTGTAGAGGCGTGTCAACCAACACAGTCTCCAACATCCAGAGCCTTGAGGAATTCAGGGCAAAACTCGTCTGTATGCTGCAGCAGAGCTGAAAATATTCCATTCCTAACAGTGTACAGTGGAAAGACGGGTTTGTTTATTCTTTGACACGGTTTTCTCTGTAGGAAATAATGGAAATAGCAAAGATCTGTTCCAAGGTCAAACTGTATCCATCATAATAACTTTTTTATTATTATGGTATTATTATTATTAAAAGAAATAAGGTGGCGTCTTTCAGCAAACAGGCAAAAGGTGATTGTCACTGCTGTCCGACATGTATTTGATACAGTAGTGTTAAAAATAATAGCAACCAACATCCAGAGCCTTTAGGAATTCAGGGCGGAACTCGTCTACCCCCGGAGCCTTGCCACTGGGGAGTGATTTAACTACCCCAATTACCTCAGCCACGGTGATAGAACTGTCCACGTAGGTATTCTCAGACTCTGCTTCCTCTACAGAAGGTATGTCAGTGGGATTGACAAGGCCCTCAAAGTATTCCTTCCACCGACCAACTATATCCTCAGTCGAGGTCAGCAAGCCCCCGTCCGCACTGTAAACAGTGTGAACTGGGGGCTGCTTCCCCTTTCTGAGGTGTCGGACTGTTTGCCAGAACCTCTTCGAGGCCGACCAAAAGTCGTGCTCCACAGCTTCACCCTACTCCTCCCACAACCGAGTTTTTGCCTCGACCACCGCTGAAGCCGCGTGGCGCTTGGCCTGCCGGTACCTGTCAGCTGCTTCGGGAGCTATCCATGCTTGATAGGACTACTTCTTCAGCTTGACAGCAGCCCTGACCCCCGCTGTCCACCATTGGGTTCGGGGCTTTCCACCGCGACTGGCACCGACCACCTTGCGGCCGAAACTACGACTGGCTGCCTCAGCAATGGAGGCACGGAATACGGCCGATTCGGACTCAATATCCCAGTTTTCCCTCGAGATGCAGGTGAAGCTCTGCCGGTGATGAGAGTTGAAGACTCGACGAACGAGAGACTCTGGCAGACGTTCCCAGCACACCCTCACTACGCGTTTGGGTCTACCAGGTCTGTCCGGCAACCTTCCCCGCCATCTAAAACATGCAGACGCAGGTCTGATGACACGACCACAAAGTCGATCATAGACCTGCACCCTAGGGTGTCCTCGTGCCATGTGCACTTATGGACATCCTTATGTTCGAACATGGTGTTTGTTATGGACAAACTGTGATTCGCACAGAAGTCCAGCAACAACACACCACACGGGTCCCTCCGTGAATCACCACCTTATCATGGTGGAGGGGTTTGAGTGCCCGAGTGATCCTAGGAGCTATGTTGTCGGGGGCTTTATGCCCCTGGTAGGGTCTCCCAAGGCAAACAGGTTCTAGGTGACGGGCCAGACTAAGAGTGATTCAGAAGACCCTAATGAGCAAGTATAAGAGGAGTGACCGCACCTCGCCCGGACGTGGGATACCGGGGCCTCACACCTGGAGCCAGGCCTGGGGGATGGGCTCGCAGGCGAGCGCCTTGTGGTCAGGCCTTCACTTGTGGGGCCTGGCCGGGGCTAGCCCAAAGATGCCACACGGGAACTCCCCCCCCCACAGACCCACCACCTGCAGGGGCAAGCATAAGTGCAATGCGATTTGGGCAGTGGTCGAGGGCGGGTGTCCGGGCGACCTGGGCTCTCCATTTTAAGACATTGGAGATCATTTTAGCTGAAGAGCCAAACAATTTTGGCACCTCTTCAGAAGTCTTCCCCTCTCCAATTAACTTTTTAATCAAAGTATGTTGTTCTTTGGAACAATGTCATGAACGCCCCATTTTCCTCAGGCCTTTAAAGAGAAATGATGTTCAACAAGTGCTGGTTTCATCCCTAAATAGGGGCCACCTGATTCACACCTGCTTTTTCACAAAATGGATCACTGATTGAATGCCACACTGCTGTAATGTGTTTATAAGCGAGGGCAAACGGGTCATGCCAAATCTAGTTGAGGTGGTTGAAATGTATTTGTGGCGACTTGCATGGCAATCACTGAAAAGGAACCAAAGCATTTTGTTTTATTAGAAATCTAAATGCATAAAAATATCATGTTATTAAAAATAAAATTTGTCTTTGTCATTTGGATAAAAACAAACACGTGATTTTCCTTTTATGTTTATATTACTACTGCTAGTGATAGTAATGATGTTTCTCTTCCTAGATGATCGTAGCAGGGCGCGTTCGCTCCAGCGTTCACATCCGCACACGTCCCTGGACCACCGTCCCAAGCACGGACTGGTGGGAGCGCGTGGCGATGACAGAATTCCAGCCCTCCGATTGGCTGGACAAGTTCAGAATGAGCCGCGAGACCTTCTTCTACATCTGCGACAAGCTGCGCTCCCGCCTGACCCGCCAGGACACCAGCTTCCGCCTGGCGCTTCCCGTGGAGAAGCGCGTGGCGGTGGCTCTGTGGCGCCTGGCGTCCAACGTGGAGTACCGCACCATCAGCGCCCTGTTTGGCGTAGGGAAATCCACTGTGTGCAAATGCGTCAGGGACATGTGTCACAGCATCGTGGCACTCCTCGGCGCCGACTACCTGCGCTCGCCCACCGAACAGGAGCTGGAGGAGTCAGCTCAGCTCTTCTTGTCTCGCTGGGGCTTCCCGCACTGTGCCGCCGCCATAGCAACGCTCCACACGGCCATCATCACGCCCTCCAGCAACGCATCCGACTACGTCAACGCCGCCGGCTGGCTCTCCGTGCTGTCTCAGGTGGCGTTCTCTTTTGTGTATGCTCACACAAACGCGTCCACCAGACGGTGACCGGCTTTGTCTTGGACACTGCAGGTGGCGGTGAATGGCCGAGGGCTGATCTGGGACGTTTGCGCCTGTTTCCCAGGAGGGACGGAGCCGGCTGACATCTTACGGAACTCGGCGCTCTGGGCCACAGCCGCCGAGGGTGGACTGTCACAAGCTCCGCCTTCTTTGTTCATGGGGAAGCAACTCAGGTACTGTAAATGCCACACCAATAACAACACATATGTCCACAATCTGCGTGCTCTACTTAAAAACCATGAGTGTTTTCAACATACTCTTAGGAATGGAATATTTTTGCTGCAACGTGTTTGCGTTTGTTCACAAAAAACACATTTTCTATATACATACCGTATATTTATAACACTGTGCAAATACTGTATGCTGCAGCAGAGTGGAAAAAAATTCCATTCCTAACAGTGTACAGTGGAAAGACAGGTTTGTTTATATTTTGACACGGTTTTCTCTGTAGGAAATAATGGAAATAGAAGTGATCTGTTCAAAGGTCAAACTGTATCCATCCTAATAACTTTTTTATTAAGTTATTATTATTAGAAGAAATAAGGTGGCGAACGGGCGAAAGGTGATTGTCACCGTTTTCACATGTATTTGTGAAGACAGGGAAGCATCATTATATGGGCATGTTTCTCCTACTATGGTGTTGGGTATTTATCCCATAGCAGAGATCATGGATCCGTTTGCATATGTCCAAATACTTGAAAAGGTCATGTTGCCTTATGCTGAAGAAGACCTGCCCTTGAAATGGCTCTTTCAACAAGACAATCACCCCAAACACACTAGTAAACCAGCTACATCTTCCCAATCCCAATCCCTGGACCTTAATCCAATGCAGAACTTGTGGGGTGACATTAAAAAGGCTGTTTGTGAAGCAAAACCAAGAAATGTTCATGAATTGTGGAATTTTGTTAAAGAATGTAGGAGTGGAATAACAGCTGAAAGGTGCCACAAGTTGGTTGAGTCCATGCCACACAGAAAAAATAAATATTAGTTTAGTCATTCAGAGGATTGCCAAATCCTAGAAACAAGAAGTTTGTACAAAATAGTTTAGAGTTTGTAAAGTCAACGGCAGACACACCCCTTACAACTAGTTGTCCAATTGCACAGCCTTAAGAGCGTGCATGTCATGAATGCTGATGGCTTCACTGGTCCATCTCATGGTACTACTTTGTCGTTTGACTCCCTGTCTAGCTACGTGCTGCTCGGGGAGGCGTGCTACCCGCTCCAGAGCTGGCTCATGAAGGCCTACGCAGACAAAAGGCCCACCAGGTCGTGCCCCGTGGCGCTGACGGAGCGACAGCACCTCTTCAACCAGCGGCTCGGCAGAGCGCGTCACGTCTCCGAGGAGGCGCTGCTGAGGCTAAAGGCGCGCTGGCAGTGCCTGAGCAAGAGGAACGACTGCGGCCTGGACGTGGTCCCCACCATGATCCTGGCCTGCTGCATTCTGCACAACGTGTGCGAGGCTCACGGTGACTCCTTCAACGGGGAGTGGCTGGCCGAGGCGGCTGAGGCAGAAAGCCCCCAGCCGAGTTACGCTGACGCCGCCGGTGCTGGCGAGCTGACTCAGGCGGAGGAGGTCCGGCAGCTCTTTTGTGACTATTTTCAACAGACTGGCTGAAATATCACTACACAAACATTTGGAAACGCTCAGAGTGTTGGAGAGTCGGACATGAAAGCATGTTTGTTTTGCTCCTCTCAACGAGCAGCGGGTGCCGCAGTTGGCCCCGCCTTTCAATCTAAAAGCAGGCGGCGACGTGTTGTTGGAAAATGTATTTATTTTTACTGTTTCTATTACAGCCAATAATGTAAATTCTACTAAGTCATTCCCCTTTCTGCAAGAGGTCCTTTAAAAACAGCAGATCTCTCCTGTCATATAAAGGATCTTTGACCTATTGTAAACATTACTGTATAAAAATTGGATTAAATGCCATTTTCTGTCAGGTTTTCACACCGTCATGAAGGCTGTGGGATTGTTGAGGTGTTGCACAAAAGTCAGTCGGTGGACCAAAAAAAAAAGGATCCATTTTGGGTGTTCAACACGAGACCATCTTTGGCCCAAATGAAGGTTGTTTGGAATTAGCACGAGAACACCAAACACAGGACATTGAAAGGTGAAGGAAAGTTTTACTCTCTGATGAGAAAAAAATGGAACCTTAACAGTCCTGATGGCTTCCGACCTCACTGGAATGCAAAGTGGATCCCACTTGAAATGTTTTCAACAGGGCACAGTGGAGGCGGCGCCATCTTGATCCTTCCAATGGCGCTTTGGGTTGTGCAGGGGTGTCAAACAGCAGCTGGCTATGTGGAGATGTTGGAGGGGGCATCCCTCATGACCGAAGGCCCTCATCTGTGTGGTAATGACTGGACAGTATTGGCGGAATAAAAACTTTCTTTTGGACCATCCTGCGTGTTCCAATGATTTAAATCCAGTTGAGAACATTTAGCGATGGATGGCAAGGGAACTTTACCAAAAAACATCAGTTACTGACAGCGGATGCTGTCTTTGAAGCCATCTTCACTGCCTGGAGCAACAGTCGGTGCCAACATTGGCAACTTTGTCACTCAATCTGGCGACATATTTTCTCTTTATGAAATATATAAATTGATCATGAAGTATGTATCATTCATTCATCGTTTTCTATCCCGCTGATCCTCATTAGAGTCGAGGGTATGCTGGAGCTTATCCCAGCTGACTTTGGGCGAGAGGCGGGGCTACACCATGGACTGGTCACCAGTCAATCACAGGGGATATATAGACAAACAAACATTCACACTCACATTGATACCGAGGGACAATTCAGAGTCGCCAATTAAGCTAACATGCATGTTTTTGGAATGTGGGAGGAAACCGGAGTACCCGGAGAAAACCCACACACGCACGAGGAGAACATGCGATCTCCATACAGAGATGCCCAACGGAGTTTTGAACTCTGAATCTCCTGACTGTGAGGCCAACATGCTACCCAGTCATCCACCGTGCGGCAGAAGTAAGCATATTGGTTATAAAACTGACAAATTCTACTGTTTTTTAATATAAATTAAGTTTTAGAACAATTTTAGTAAAATTTCATATAAAAAAAGAATATAAATATTTTAATTGAAATTAAAAAACATAAAACAATCAAACTAATAAAAATTATATATTTATTTTAAATATTCAATTAAATTTTAATTGTCATTAATTATATAATTATACAAATCAAGTACATTATATATATATATATTAAACATTAAGTATTATGTTTCCCAATTCATACATTAATAGATAATTTTTTTTGGAAACTGGATTACTGTTGGCCGAAGGAGAGCAGGAGGGTGTGTCCATAGGAGGAGAGAGAAGAGGAACGCTAAGAGTCTAGAACTAAGAGTTGGGACTTTGAATGTTGGAACTATGACAGGAAAAGGTAGAGAATTAGTTGACACGATGCAGAGGAGGAAGGTAGACATATTGTGTGTCCAGGAGACCAGGTGGAACGGTAGCAAGGCTAGAAGCTTAGGAGCAGGGTCCAAGCTGTTCTATCATGTAGATAGGAAGAGAAATGGAGTAGGGGTGATTTTGAAGGAGGAGTTTGCTAGCAACGTCCTGGAGGTAAAAAGAGTGTCAGATAGAGTGATGAGCCTGAAGCTAGAAATCGAAGGTGTGATGTTCAATGTTGTCAGTGGGTATGCTCCACAAGTAGGATATGAGATTCTGGTCAGACCTGGATGAAGTGATGCAGAACATCCCCAGAAGTGAGAGAGTTGTCATTGGTGCGGACCTCAATGGCCATGTTGGTGCAGGTAACAGAGATGATGAGGAGTTGGTGAGCAAGTTTGGTATCCATGTGAGGAACGCAGAAGGACAGATGATGGTCGACTTTGCAAAAAGGATGGAAATGGCTGTAGTGAATACTTTCTTCCAGAAGAGACAGGAACATGAGGTGACCTATAAGAGTGGAGGTAGGAGCACACAGGTAGACTACATCTTGTGTAGAAGGTGTAACCTGAAGGAGGTCAGTGACTGCAAAGCAGTGGTAGGTGAGAGTGTAGCCAGACAGCATAGGATGGTGGTGTGTAGGATGACTCTAGTGGTGAGAAGGATGAAGAGGGTAAAGGCAGATCAGATGGTGGAAGCTGAACAAGGAGGAGTGTTGCGTGACTTTTAGGAAGGAGTTGAAAAAGGCTATGGGTGGCCAGGAAGTCCTTCCAGATGACTGGACAACTACAGCTACTGTGATCAGGGAGACAGGTGGGAGAGTACTTGGTGTGTCATCTGGAAGGAAAGTAGATAAGGAGACTTGTTGGTGGAATGAGGAGGTGCAGGAGTGTATACAGAGTAAGAGGTTAGCTAAAAAGAAGTGGGACACTGAGAGGACTGAAGAGAGTAGACAGGAGTACAGAGAGATGCAGCGTAAGGTGAAAGTAAAGGCGGCAAAGGCCAAACAAGGGGCTTATGATGACTTGTGTGCTAGGAGAAAGATCTATACAGGTTGGCAAGGCAGAGGGACAGAGATGGGAAGGACGTGCAGCAGGTTAGGGTGATGAAGGATAAGGATGGAAGGGTATTGACAGGTGACAGTAGTGTCATGGGAAGATGGAAAGAGTACTTTGAAGAGTTGATGAATGAGGAAAATGAGAGAGAACGACGAGTAAAAGAGGTGACTGTTGTGGACCAGGAAGTAGCAAAGTTTAGTAAGGAAGAATTGAGGAGGGCTTTGAAGAGGATGAAAAATGGAAAGACACTTGGTCCTGATGATGTACCTGTGGAGGTATGGAAGTGTCTAGGAGAGGTGGCAGTAGAGTTCCTCATCGGGTTGTTTAACAAGATCTTAGATAATGAGAAGATGCCTGAGGAATGGAGGAGAAGTGTGCTGGTGCGGTGCATGACATGTACGAGGACTGTAAGACAGTAGTGAGGTGTGCTGCAGGTGTGACAGAGGAGTTCCGAATGAAGGTGGGACTCCATCAGGGATCAGCTCTGAGCCCCTTCTTGTTTGCTATGGTGATGAACAGGCTGACGGACGAGGTTAGACAGGAATCTCCATGGACTATGATGTTTGCAGATGACATTGTGATATGTAGTGAGAGCAGGGAACAGGTGGAGGAGAAGCTTGAGGGGTGGAGGTTTGCCCTGGAAAGGAGAGGAATGAAGGTCAGCCGCAGCAAGACGGAGTACATGTGTGTAAATGAGAGGGACCCAAGTGGAAGAGTGAGGTTACAGGGAGAAGAGATAAAGAAAGTGGAGGATTTTAAGTACTTAGGGTCAACAGTCCAGAGCAATGGAGAGTGTGGAAAAGAGGTGAAGAAGCGTGTGCAGGCAGGCTGGAATGGGTGGAGAAAAGTGTCGGGTGTGATGTGTGATAGAAGAGTTTCAGCTAAAATGAAAGGAAAGGTGTACAAAACTGTGGTGAGACCAGCGATGTTGTTTGGTTTAGAGACAGTGCCGCTGAGGAAAAGACAGGAGGCAGAGCTGGAGGTAGCAGAGATGAAGATGCTGAGGTTCTCTTTGGGTGTGACCAGGATGGACAGGATCAGGAATGAGCACATCAGAGGGACAGCACATGTTAGAGGTTTTGGAGATAAAGTCAGAGAGGCCAGACTGAGATGGTTCGGACATGTCCAGAGGAGAGATAGTGAATATATTGGTAGAAGGATGCTGAGTTTTGAATTGCCAGGCAGGAGGCCTAGAGGAAGACCAAAGAGGAGGTTTATGGATGTAGTGAAAGAGGACATGAAGGTAGTTGGCGCAAGAGAAGAGGATACAGAAGACAGAGTTAGATGGAGGCAATTGATTCGCTGTGGCGACCCCTGAAGGGATAAGCCGAAAGGAAAAGAAGAAGATTATTTAATATTTACATTAGCTCCGCCGCATGTTGGCCTCACACTCAGGAGGTTCAGGGTTCGAATATCCGTTGGGCATCTCTGTGTGGAGTTTGCATGTTCTCCCCGTGCGTGCAGGGGGGTTTTCCGGGTACTCCGGTTTCCTCCCACATTCCAAAAACATGCATGTTAGGTTAATTGGCGACTCTAAATTGTCCCTCGGTATGAATGTGAGTGTGAATGGTTGTTTGTCTATATGTGCCCTGCGATTGACTGGCGACCAGTCCAGGGTGTACCCCGCCTCTGGCCCAAAGTCAGCTGGGATAGGCTCCAGCATCCCCGCGACCCCAATGAGGATAAGCGGCATAGAAATTGAATGAATGAATGAATTAGCTCCAACGTGCAGGTGTAGTTTGCAATAACGGCCACTAGATGTCGCCGGTGATAAGAAAAAGCTCGCTTTAACAATGTATCAATATAAACACGTCGATTTTATGTAGCTCTCGAAGAGCCATACATATGTATGAAAATACATATTCTTAGTAAAACGGTAAAAATCCTGTGTGTAGGATCGACCCTACCTCGGATCCACCCTGCTCGTCTCGCTGCTGTCACTCACCATCTCCTCCCCCCTGCAAACGCATCAGGCTGCTGGTGGTGGATGTGCAGCACACCGCCTCCCTCCATCCAGCGACGAGCCAGCGGCGGCGCCTCGACCGAGAAAACGCCCGTGTTCGCTTCCAAAACCGTCAAAATGACCTGCGGCGTGATGGGGGCGCTGCCCCGCCACCGCTAGCTAGCTCCAGGCGGACCCATTCCCTCCGTTCCTTCCTCCGCTCCAGCGGCAGCTCGCTGCAGGCTGCCCCTGGTAGAAGGGAGTCGTCGCTGGGCTCGACTTGGCTAGGCTAACCGCGGAGCTAACTTGAGCTAGCTGTTAGCCATAACGGTCTCGTGGCAGCGACACCCGAGCTAACGTTCCATCTCCTCGTGCGCTCCGCCTTTCGGCTACCGCAGTGATAAGCGGCGGTTGTCGGTTTTGGATGTACGCTGTCTCCCGAAGAGGAAAAAAAAACACAATTAAGTTTGTATTTTTTTGAAACCCCACTGTGGTTATTATTATTATTATTATTATTAAGAAGCGAGGCGAAAGGTAGAGCATCTGCCAGAGACCACCCAGTCCGAGAAGCAGGGCCACAAGTGGCGGCTTGGAGCTCGGCTAGCAGGGGGGACAACTTGACAGCGAGGCCCGGGTTGAAGCTGCTCTTCCCCTCCCCCTTCCTCCTCCACCTCCTCCTCCTCCCCGGCCCGGTCCACTAGTCCCGTCCTGCACGACCTGCAAGACCACCCTGCAACCCTCCTCCGCCTTCTCCTCGCCCGCCCGCCCGAGATCCACGGAATCGGCCCGGGCAGAAAGCTGAAAACCCCGCCGGGCGAGGCGAGTGTTTTTCTGGATCCAAAGCAGGACTGCCCCCGAAAAAAGGCAAGACGGGAGGATGACTCTGGAGTCCATGATGGCTTGCTGCCTGAGCGAGGAGGCGAAGGAGTCGAAGCGGATCAATGCCGAAATTGACAAGCAACTTCGCCGAGACAAGCGAGATTCCAGGAGGGAGCTGAAATTACTTCTGCTCGGTATGTGCCTGCGCTAAACCTGCCATACTCCGAAAATCCTTACGGCGTGTTATCCTTCCTCCATGGAGCTCCTTGGGGCCTTCTTTCCCAATGCTAGCAAACATGCTAGCTTGGGGAGTCTGCTCTTATTAGTGCACATTTGCCCTAAATGTCAGAGTGGAAGTATGATTCGGGGCGGAGAAAAGCGACAAAAAGTGTGTGATTTGTGCAGAAAGAGGGTGCTATCATGTTACTGGAGTGCATGTTTTGAAACATGCTAGTAGATGTCAGGGACTAGCAGCACTGCAGCTAACCAGTCTGTGCTTTATCACCAGAAAAGTGTGTGTGTGTGTGGGGGGGGGGTAAACCCCACCATGCTTGTGCACAGTTTTGCATGCAAAAAACTCCTCTTACATTGCAGCTGAAGTCCTCCTTCCAGAGGACAAGGGTATATACCAAAGGGATTTGTGCCCCCTCCCTCTTGCATCTATCTGAGTAGGTTAGCTATTTATATAGCTGGTGTGTGGGCAGGTGGGAGCTGCTGTTGCATTGATTCTTAAGCGCTGCCCATCTAAAATATTCCCGCATCCCCGTCCCGCAGGCCTTTGTTAAATGGCGCCCATACTTCAGACATTCTACTTTCTTCAGATTTAATTAAATGTAGTAAAAAGCGGTCCTAAAGTCTGAAAAACAAGAGCAATACCCGTGTTTTGGCGAGTCAAAGATATTCTAGGGCAGCAGCGGTCTGCTGTTTGCAAGGACCGAGCGCAAAAAGACTAGGTAAAGATCCTTAAGTCAGCTGGAATAGGCTCCAGCATACCCGCGACCCTAATGAGGATAAGTGGTATAGAAAGTGAATGAATGAATGTATTATAGGAGCGCTGTGCAGTTTTTAAGGACCTACTGCAAAAAAGTGTGAGTCAAAGATCCTACATATGACAGGATATGACAGGATATGACAGGAGCCCTGTGCTGTTTTTAAGGACCTAGTGCGAAAGAAACACGAGACAAAGTGTCTCAATATGACTTGAGCGTTCTGTTTTTTAGGATCTAGTCCAATTAATGCTAGTCAGAGATCCTCTTTATAACAGGAATGCTGTGCTGTATTCAGGGGCCTACTGCAAAAAGTCAAAGACTTGAGAACTGTTTTTAGAGACCTAGTGGAAATATTGCTTGTGAAGAAGCCTACGGTCAAAGATCCTGTGTATGACAGGAGAACTCTGCTGTTTTGAAAGACTTACTGTCAAAGAAAGGCTAGTCAGAGATCCTGTACATGACAAGAGCTTTCTTGTTTTTAAGGACCTACTGCAAAAATGTGTGAGTCAAAGATCATCTCTATGACAGGAGCACTCAGCTGTTTTGAAGGACCTGCAGCAAAAGAAACGCCAGTCAAAGATTGTCAACGTGACGATTGCATTCTGCTGTTTTTAAGGACAAGTGAAAATCAGGTTTCTTCTGTTTGATTCCTGACCCACCCCACTGTATGAGGGACACGATAGTGCTATCAAATACACCTCCCATACCGTGTGGAAGTGGTATTTTTTTTGGCTTCTTTGTCGTTCGTTTTCTTAAGTTTAGACATGTATTGGTCAAAATTATTTCATTGAACCCCCTATTCTTTGTTATAAAATAATGCAGTCAAAGATCCTCAATAGAGCGCTGTGGTATATTTAAGGACCTCCTGCAAAAAGTGTTATAAGATCCTTTATTTGACAGAAGCACTCTGCAGTTTTTAAGGACCTACTGCAAAAACGCTTGTCAAAGATATTCTATATGACAGGAGCACTGTGTTTTTTTAAATTATACTATATTATTACAATATTATATTTCATGATATGATTCTGGGGCTGGATGCGGTCCATGGGCTTTTTCGACATCCTTGCATTTCCCTCGCTGAATACCTGAATACTGAGGGGAAGTAGGCCACGTTGAAGTCACACAGTGGACATCCTGGACTAGTTAGGAGGAAAGTTAGGCGTTCCTGAGCCGTACGGGTGTCAAGTCGACAGCCTGGATAAGCACACAAGTCAGGATTAGCCCAGCTCTTAATAGGCTTGGTTAAACGCGACCGCCGCTCAGACGTTGAGATGTCACTGACTCCTATTATCTCCTGGCATTAGACTACCCCCTGGCGCACGCACGCACACACACGCACACACCACTGGAATCAACGTGTCCCCCACCACCCCGATCCATCTCATGTCACCTGTAGGCGGGACACACGGCAGGTCAAGTCCGATTTCTTTGCTCATATGCGACCTGTGTCGGATTTTGGCATGTCAGTGTGAACAGCACAATTCCCATTTTTTTCAAATGCGACTCAGGTCTCATTCCCATGCGGATAGGAATGGGATAAGTATGCAGTGTGAACGCTCAGGTGGCAAATATCCGACATATACGTCACGGAAAGGCGCGTATTGCCGTGCTTACCGACGCTTTAAAGGTAGGCGGTCACGGAAAGTCGTAGTTTATTGTGCAAGACTCACCCATTTAGGCAAAAGTTCTTTTCATCCGAAAATGATTTTTATAAGGTGTAAGTGAAGCGGCTGTCGCCGTTGTCTCACCACTCCACCAACCTTGGAACAGGCGTGGCAACAAGTTGTCTACAAACTTCCATACCAGAATTCTTACCATCTTTCGCTTCATGTTCTGCACGGAATCATTTGGTTGAGAAAATATTGACTCCTGTTGAACAAAATCCTTGAAATCGCCACAAAAGTTTTAAGGAGAGCATGCCAGTAATGCGCGGACCGATACTGAAATGCCGATATCTCCGATACCAGCTTTTTGTGATCTAAAGTCGATTCTGAAATCAAAACAGTGATACTTTTGGTACTTCAGGTATATGATTTTGTATCGATGTTGTATATTAGCTTGGCCATATTGTAAACTACCTCAATACACTAAACTGTTTAAAATAAATAAATAAATGACTAATGTTTTGTAGTCTGTATGCTATGATTTGAAATATTGTACACTACATTTTAAAATTTACCGGACACGTCTGATCAATTTTCACACAGTATTGAATTAGTATCACTGATACCAGCTTGAATTTGACCCAGTATCGAATCAGAAATGAAATCAATGATATCACGCACCGCAGCAATCTTTACTTCCGTAAACTCACGGAAAGGCGAGTGATGACGTGCTTCTGCGCATGCATGTCACTTTCCGGACACGTTGCCTTCGCGTAACTAGTCCCGTTTGTATGGCAAAGAGATCCACCACATCCAAAATCGGATTTTTTACAAAAAATCCAAATTGCCCAGTCCCGGCATTGTATTTATATTCTTTCTTCACACTTTCACATGGGTGGCGTCGCTCCTCTGTTGTAGCCGTAATACCGCCTGCAAAGGTGGAAAATGGCCAAGTAGACTTACCCCCAAGTTTCAAAACCTGCTTCCGGCATCACGTGGAAGACCCCCCTTTGCTACGTCTGAAATAAGTTCAGTTTCGGTGCTTTTTACACAGAAACAGGACTACATGAAAATGGCACACAATTACGACTTGAATAAGCGGGCTCTGTCTTGCGTTTGCAACATGAGTAGCCCTTCACACACAGACTTTCAGAATTTCTGGCCTGGAGGCACAACAGAATATCTTGCAATTATTCATCTGTTTTGCAAATGTGTGCGCTTTCACACAGCCCCACAGTTACCGTCTACTTGTCGGACGGTTACAGTTCATTCCAACACGACAGGGTGCGAAACATGTGTGTCGGGTGTTCATCTTCAGATCCCGGTCCCGGCATTCTATGTACCCTTTCACACAGGCAGCATCGCCTGGCAAGGTGGAAAATTGCCAGGCCAACTTCCTCCTAAATGACACAGCGGAAGAATCATCTGAAGCAATTTCCATGTTGGTGCTTATCACGCAGAACTACAGGAAAATGGCGCACAATCATGGCGTGAAAGGGGTACATGGGACACGTTGGGCTCATGCTGTTGGGTGAGAAAGTGAGTCCCTTTTAAACATCCTTAAATGTCTCACAAGTGCGGGTAAACCTTTCACAGCTTGGCTGCTTTTTTTGTCTTTTTTCATGAAAACCAGTCTTGCCAGGACCGCGGCCGTGCCCACAGTCTGGCTGCCCGTCACCATATCGGGTCATGCAGGCAGCTTCCTGCTCGCACACACCAGTGCTTTTTGCCTGTACTTGGTCAAAACAACGTCAAGCTTTGGGCTGGGATGCTCTTTGTAAAGGAACTGCTGAAAGCAGAGGATGGACTCTGAGCTCCCCCAGGTCAGATTTCAAGGGTTTCTGCTCGACTGACGCAACAAGAAGAGCCCGATCAGTAAGACACCCGTCCCTCGGAGGATGTCGCTTACAGTTTGTCCGACCCGTGTCGTCTTGTCGAGTCGTCCTTTAGAGGGAACGGGGAGACAGGAGGGAGCGGATCAGGGGTTAGGCTCAAGATGTTTAGTGCTGACCTTCCTGCTCGTGCCAAGCCGTCTTTTTCTTGATCATATATGGCAATACGGATCTGGGAGCTCTGCTCCTCACTGCTGTGTGCATATGCGTGTGTTTGCAAGCTGGCATTGCTATCGCACATATTGATACCGTCTTATATGCTGCACTTTTTGGGGGGAACTTTGCCCAGCATCCACACCGTGCATTCTAAAGATATAAAAAGAGGCAGCTCATTAATGCACATAATGCACCCGTTCCACCTACAAAGCCTGCTATTTAAACGCCTCTATCAAGGTTATGTGGTTGTATATGCGTGCCCTGACCATGCAGTGAGAGGTAGATTTCTGATAACATATAACACTCACAGCTTGGTCATTTTGTCACCGTAAAATCCTTCATGTGCTTTATAGGCGGAATAGGTGTGTCCTTTTATGTGCATTCTTAGCTATCTGCTTCTGTCTGTTTTTATATTTTTTATGACGCACAGCAAAGACAAAGATGTGTGTTCTTGTCTTGCATGGATGATCAGCAAAATAAAAATAAAAAGTGCAGTTTTCCTTTTAAGGGGGCCTTAAAAAAAACACACATTTGACCCAGGTGACAAAAACCGCTGTAAAAATATTTAATAGAATATAATAAGAATAAAACAACCCGTTGCAGTTTCGCTTGTTCCGATTCCAAAACCATCTTAACTTCAAGACTGCATCAAAAGTGTAAAAAATTCGGGACGTCATAATTATTGATCCGATACGATGAATTATGAAGGCATGTTGATAAATCCAGTAACATTGAAAAAAAGTAGCTCCGAGACCCGATTGAGCCAAGATTAAGGTACAGTAACCGATGTTTAAACACGATTAATTGGATGCAGACCCGAGAGCAATAAGTGAATTTCCACAAAATAAGATTCCTTCTTTGGAAATGGAATATTTTTGTAGTTATGGCATAGAAACAATACAGTAGACATCATCAGAGAAAATGCGCCATTAAAACGCCAATAAAGGACAATAAAATGGCACAGGAAATGACACCAGTGTTGCAGAGTTGTTGATTGTTGTGGATTATGACCCCAACATATCCAACCATCCATTTTCTACGCCGCTAATCCTCATTAGGGTCGTGGAGCTATGCTGGAGCCTATCCCAGCTGACTTCGGACAAGAGGCGGGGTACATCCTGGACTGGTTGCCAGTCAATCACAGGTCAGACAACCAACCATTCACACTCAAGTTCACAAGTATGGACAATTAGGAGTCGCCAATTAACCTAACATGCATGTTTTTGGAATGAGGGAGGAAACCCGAGTACCTGGAAAACACCCACGCACGCGCGCGGAAAACATGCAAACTCCACACAGAGATGCCAAGCCCAGATTCGAACCCTGGTCTTCCAGATATAACATTATATTATGATCGTAACTGCCATTCCTTGTTTATTGCAGTGAGTTATAACTGAGGCTAAGTGAGTTTCCACAAAGTAGCATAACTTCTTTAGAAATGGAACACTTTAGTAATTATGGCAAAGGAAGCCTGTTTATGACGGTGTAAATACGCTGTTCAACATTATTAAAGCCCTCTAGACATGAAATAACATCCCTGTAGTCACCTCTACACTGGTATTACCCAATATAGTTGATGTAAGCAGAGAAAACAAGTCATTTAAGACATAAATAAGACTCATGCTCGTGTGTGTTACCATAAATGTGTTCCGGTGCTTTGTAGGGCAGCAGGATAGGTGGCGGGCAGGAAGTGACGTGCAGAAGCGTAGCTAAGAGGAGGTTCCGCCATCTTTCACTGGTGTTTATCACCATTTCAACATTGGAACACGAGCGTTCCTCCTCCCCGCGAGGACATCATGTCATTCACATCATGTCACATGATGTCAATGTCGCTTTTATTGGGCAATTTTGCGAAATCATACAGCCCTTCTCTATACCCATGGCTGTTCTCCAACCCACCCCACCACCTCTGTGGTGGGACTCATCCACAATGGGGATTAGACAGCATATAGGGATGAGGTGGAAAGGCTGGCAACCTGGTGTGTGCAGAACAACTTGAGCCTGTCCAAAAGACCAAAGACCTCATACTGCACTTCAGGAAGCACAGAGGCTCACACCCCTCTCCGCATACATGGTGTACTGGTGGAAACTGTCTCCACCTTTAAATTTCTGGGCACTGCCGACCACTCCTCGACCGCCAACATGCGTATCCTCAGGAAGAACAACCTGGGTCAGAAGCTGTCGCTAGCCTTCTACCGCTTGTTGGTAGACAGACTGAGGTAGACAGTATTCACGTACTGCCTGAGTGTGTGGTACCTGGGCTCCACAGCAGAGGGCAAGAACGTGGTGCAGAGGGTTATGAAAACTGCCCAGAAGATCATCGGCTGTCCTCTGTTCACCTTGGAACATCTGTCCCCATCCTGCTGCCTTAGTAGAAAAAAGGCCATCACAGGAGACTCAACACACTCTCTGTTCGACCTGTTGCCCTCTGGGAGACGCTACAGGTCAATCAAGTCCCGCACCAGCAGGCTGACAAAACAGCTGTTTCCCCTGGACTATCCATACTGCCAACACATCATACACACACACACACACTCAGAAAGCCCAGCGTAATTTTTGCGCACCACTTTTTTTGCACACTGTACATTACTGCACTAACATTCAGATTGTACTTTAAAAACTGTTTTTAGTCCTAAATTTGTTATGCAATGACAACAAAGGCTATCCTGTTATATTCTTTTCTATTCAATTATTGTAGCAGCAAACACAAAGAACTATTTTTTTCTGGCATAGCGATGCACCGACGTACCGAGAGGTAAATGGGCCCACTCCAAAACAATGCAATCAATATTATGGAGACTTAGTGGACAGCTCCAGGATACCCGCGACCCTTATTAGGATAAGCGGTATAGAAA
The DNA here is from genome assembly GCA_024372805.1 of Oostethus manadensis. Taxonomy (NCBI): domain Eukaryota; kingdom Metazoa; phylum Chordata; class Actinopteri; order Syngnathiformes; family Syngnathidae; genus Oostethus; species Oostethus manadensis. The sequence goes on along the minus strand of QODF01000026.1, from coordinate 1,403,365 downwards.
TTGAATGAATTTTGGGTTGGTGGAAAGAAGATTCTATCATTGCAGGGATTGGTTGGCGCTAACAATTCTTCGTTCGATGTGATGCAGTCTCTTGACGCAATGTCCTCTTCACCATACACACAAAGCCTGTCCATTAATGGGAACACTGTATGCCACTCGGTGCAGCAGAAACATTTCATTTCTGTCAGCACGACTTGGGAAGGTCCACACTTATATCACCAAGTCATGCCGGTGTAATGACTTTTCCCCCGTCTGCTATGAAGTTTCACTCTCTGCTTGCGGGCTGTAGCTCATGCGCTGTATATTCAGGCTCAAAAATATAAGGTTCTGGATCTTCATTTGTTCAAAATTAGTCATTGTTGGGGGTTCTCACAAAGTCTGCCATGATTGGTAGTTGCTTTTAATTAGAGATATCCGGATCTTCTTTTTTTGGCTTACGTTCCAATCTGATTTTTTTTGGTCTGATCCGGTACCGATCCTTTTTTTTTTTTTTTTAATAAAAAGCTTTTGCAGCAAAAATGGATTTGTGGAATTGAATATGGTTATGAAAATAGCTCGTCTTCTTGAAAAACGATGCAAACAAACTATTGCTGAATTTACATTTTTTATTACACAGAATGACCAACAATATTTGGCTTTTCTAACAAACCCAATCCAATAAAAGTCGATCCAATTAAAGATAAAATTGAAAAAAATGGACATGAAGAATATTTTATGGGTAGGACTAATCATTTCAGATAGTTATGGATCAATTTGTGGTGTGATTTACAATTTTTTTTTGTCTTCAACGCAATTGTGATGTGTTGACGGCCCCTAGTATAAATAATCAGCGGTTACAGCGGCACTTCCCGCGGGGGCTCCCGGCACCATGACGGAGCAGTCCGGGCACAGTGAGCGGGAACTACCGCTGTAGCTACAGAGCTGAATATCCGGCGTCCAACGTGAAGCGAACTTCACCACGTTACACCGCCGACGTGTTTGCACAGTAGTGTTGCGTTTTCTTCTTCTTCCAGGTGGTGAGTCGAGTTGCAACCAATTTTGAGGCGCATTACCTCGCCTACCATGTTGGAGTCTAGCAGAGTTACGAACGTTATACGCCATTTGGATTGGTTTGACCTCGTAGGGGAAGCTGATTTTGTTTGTTCGGCAAAATACAGCGGATGTGATATTCTGAAGATCGGATCGGGGCGTCACTACTTTTTATGCCAAAATACAGCAAAATACAGAATTATGACCGATTTAATGAATGTACAGTACCTGTTGCTGCATGGTCACAGCTTTGTCTTTGTGTGATGTTGAAGTTAGTTTACCGTCAGCCTTGTTTGCTGTGAAATAGTTGCATGTTTCCTTCTTGCTTGTCCAAAGTCAAGCTTGCTACCGTGAAGTCAGATGAACACACACGCATTCATAAACGAGGTCATGTCTGGTTCTCTGGAGGTTCGGGGTGATTGAGGCTAGATGGCGACTGTCCTACATACCGTCTCAACGGCTGGGGGGACGTAGCCTGCTTTCCCGCCCGCTGCCAGTCTCCTGCGGGCCCCCCTCTGTGCCGTCAGGGTGGCGCATTCATGCCGGCTGACTCCCACCAGCTGCCATGCGTGTAGAGTACAGCATCACAGCCCACACTTTCCCTCTCATCACTATTTCCACTTCTGTCACTTGAGCTTTTTTCTTACCGCTTCCATTTTGGCGTGGTGGTGGTGGACACACGTTAGGACTGTGCAGGCCAAATGCGGACACGTTAAAATGTGATGTAGCAGACATGCATGTTAGGTTTTGCCCATGTGTGGGCATGTCTTGTAGAATTTCCATGATGAGACTCCCCCAAAATAAATGCACAGGCTTAAGCCGCGTCGCTATCCAGCCTCGGCCTGTTTTTAGTTCTTAGCGGACAAGCACGAGTTTTTGCAGGCGGAAGTACTCTTGGACCATTCAGCCCTATGTTTCTCAAGCTAGTGCTAGAAGCCTCTTTTGTCCACTTCCCGTCAACACTCAACCGCCCTAAGATAAGGGCTAAGTCAGAGATTCGGACCCGCCAACAGGCTAACTAGTGGCGCAACGATAGATGTACCCGTATGGAACTGTTTGATACAGTGGTCTCGATTGACCCAAGTCACAAACGTCCCCGATCCCAAAGTCCCACCCGGGAAAGTGGGCAGATTTCAAGCGACTTGCAAAACTGCATTTTTTGTCATTATTGTCCAAAATCCGAAAAAAATAAGTCAGCAAGAAGATGCATACAATAAAAGTCTTCTTTGCGTTTGTAGTCCATTAAGTCATGCATGCATTCAAGTGCGTTGGGGAAATTTTTTTACACTTACATGGTTTTGTTGCTATTTTTATTATGATCATTTGTAAAAATCTTGTGGCTTAAGTTTTTGTTATGCATTGCCTGGACTTTGGCTGTATTGTCGTTTTGATAAGTGTCTGATATAGGTCAAAAGGTTTGTTGGTATGAACTTCTCTGCTCTATTTTTCCTGTTGCTTTTTTAAAATAGTTTCATATAGTTCAACTTTCTTCTTAAAAAATCTTTGTAAAAAAAAAATCCAAACATTATAACTTTATTCCCTTAACCTAATTTTCCAATAATTTGAACAACAACAACTTGAATTTGTTTATTTTTTGGTTTCTCATAGTATTTTTTTATTTACTCTTTCGACCTTATGCTGCCTCACAAATTAGATTTTTTTATTATACTATTACGAGTTTATTGTCGTTAAATTGCGACTTTTCATCCAATTAGAATGTGACTTTTCTCTCAATGTTTTTATTCTTGTAAAATTAGATTTTTTTTCAACTCTGTTTATTTTTGTTTTTTCTAACTTTTAACTTTTTTCTTGTTCATTTTTTCTCTTTTTTGTCATTTTCTTGCATTCACGTTGTCATTCAACTTTATTCCCATGATATTTTTAGATATTTTGACTTTATTCGCGTAACATTACAACTTTTTAGACAACCTACTTTTCCCTTTGTTGTTTTGTTTAGATTTTTTCATTAAAAAGTTTGTTTTTTTAAATCTTTAACGCTGCTCTTTAGGTATGCTTTTGGTTGCCATCTCCACTCAATTATGGATATTTTAAGAACTAAATATTAAAATAATTTTAAAAAATCAATGCCTTTTGGCCTCTCGTCCACACATATTTTGTTCATAAAAACTGTGCATTAAAAATAATCCAACCAAAGCATTTCTAAATTTACTTTTTTCATTACACTGCATAACCAACAATATTGTTCGGCTTTTGTAGCAAACGTCTGTGAGTCAGGTCTTTTATTTTCATATAAAAGTCAGGACTTTTATATGAAAATAAAAGTCCATCCAATAAAAAATAAAGTTTAAAAACATGGGCGTGGCACTGCGATTGACTGGCGACCAGTCCAGGGTGTACCCCGCCTCTCGCCCAAATTCTGCTGGGATAGGCTCCAGCATCCCCGCGACCCTAGTGAGGATAAGCGGTATAGAAAATGAATGAATAAATGAACATGGGCGTGCAAAATACTGTTGCGCTGGGATTATTGTTTTGTTCCAGGCTGCTGTTTAGTGTGTGGGCTATAGAGGGCATGGGTGTTCAGCATGCTGGTTAGAGCAAGCGTTTGAAGTCAAGTGCATAGAGTAAGAAAATAACAAGTGGAACGTCTTGTCAAAGGAGTGAGTGCTCTGTGTTGACATGCAAATAAATAGCCAACTGAATTACAGCCATCCTGACCTAATTAGAATTACTCAGCCACCATTACAATACTTTAAGGGTAGGACTAATCATTTGACATGGTTATACAGTTGATACATTTGTGGTGTGATTTACGGTACTTCCTGTGCAAGCTCCCGGCACCATGACAGAGGAGTCCGGGTACAGCGAGGGGAGTCAAAAGGCTGTAGCCTAATACCCAGCATCCATTGTCAAGCTAACTTAACCATGGTACGTGGTGCGTATGTTTAATAATCATTTCACCCAGGAAAAATAATTGGTCAAACATCATTCATTAAGTCTCCTTAATTGACATAATATGTCTAAATCCAATGGAGAACATATTATTGCAAAGTGTGTATAACTGCTGCGATATTGCCATAGCCGCCATTGATTGTAATGTCCATGTACTTTTACTACTGGCAGGGCTGTTAAGAATTTGAGACTTGTTTTATATTAAACATTGAAATATTTGCATTTCCAGGCTCCAGAGGGCCGTGTCATGTAAACGATAGTACTCGTTTTGCGCCCGTTTGCATTTAAACGGCCCCTGAGGTTCTTTAATTTACATGCATGTTAGGTGCCAAGCATCAGGTGTATTTCCAGTTTGTCGTCATGACACACACAAACACCCGGAGACGAGAGTACGCCAATACCCGGAAGTGCGTGAACCCTGTAGAGTGAGGGTGCACAAAGTGGGTTTGTTAATGGCCTTTCATTTATTACTAATGGCAACCACTCCTGCTGAACAAAAGTGTAAGATCAGTTGAAAAATTGCAAGAATTTACATTTTGCACTGTTGGATCATAAGGGCGTTCTAAATAGAGCTTCAAAACACAAAAATCGGAACATCAAACTGATGTCCATTTTTGTAAACTTCCCTTGCTGTCCATCCCCAAATGTTCTCTATTGGATTTAGATCCGGGGAACACGCAGGATGACCCAAAAGAGTGAGTGTTGTCCTGTTGAGAAGTCATTACCACACAGACGAGGGCCTTCAGTCATGAGGGAAGCCCTCTACACCATCTCCACATAGCCAGCTGCAGTTTGACGCCCCTGCACAACCTGAAGATCCATTGAAAGATCATGATGGCGCGCCCTCCACTGTGCCGTGTGGAAAACATCTCAGGTGGGATTTAGTAACGTTGGAGGCCATCAGGATTTGTAATATTGACCTACATTTGGACTACTTTTATAGGCTTTTGCTTTGCAAACTTCGTCAAATGCCCGCAACCTACCTGCAGATTTTGGCCAATCATCATTATTTTGGCCTATGGAATAAGTCCCAACTGCGTACCTCTACCGTCTTAACCCAGGGGTCGGCAACCTTTAGCATCAAAAGGGCCATTTTTAAGCCTTCTCCGCCGATTTTGGAGTCAAATTCCTTGTTTGTGTAAGCTAATTCTGATCAGCATTTGCAATAAAAACATTTTTACACATCAATTGGTTCTATTTCCAGTACCATTCTCCGTATCACTGTTCTGGCGAGGCAGCAGGTTTGCGTTGTGTAGCCGGGTAGTCCTTAACCTTTGTGTCTGGATCTAGCACAGGACACATGTCCCTCTAGTCTGATGCCTAAATGGTTGAGAATGTGTTGTGCAGTTGAAGCTAATGAATCCTGTCATTTTGCCTTTAATTGATCATTTTCAAGCAGAAAAAGGAATGGCTAAATGAACTCAAAGGCATTCAGAAGACATTGCAATGATATGTAGTATTTTTACATTGGTGACTAGTTGGGTTGCTGTAATGTTGGCTGAGACACACAAGCACCAGACTTGATGACCGGAACGACGGGCTTTTATTGCAGGTTTGAATGACCTCACAACAGGTGCAGACCTAATCCCTAACACAGGCAACTGTTGGAGCCAAGCTAAAACTCATCTCTGAACCCCCCCTCACTTCCTAGCACTCCCCTAGCACTGGGAAACATCATAACACAAGTGTGTGTCTGCTTCAAGTGTTAAGTGGCTTATTTTCCGTTATTATGTCTACTTTATTGTTTAATAGGAGTGTCAAGTGTGACTTTAGGGGTGTTATTTCATGTCTAGAGAGCTCTAACAATGTTAAAAAAAACCTCCAGAAGATCATAAACAGCTTTTCTATGCTATAACTACAAAAACATTCCGTTTATGAATACGAAATTCTACTGTGGGAATTCATTTATGACGGTCGGCTCTGGAACAAGTTAACCCCGATAAACAATGGTGTCATTTTGCAGTTTGTTTCTGAAATGGATCCAGTAGTTTCAAAGTTCATCCACAGCGTTCATGACATGACACGACACGACACGAGCATCTCTAACTGTAACCTTTTTTATTGTCATACTTGTCGTTTGCGTCAAACACGATTGTGCTACTGTATGTTGAGATGTGCTCCTATTTTTTACCAGCATAGTGTGTGTGATTTTTGGGTTAGTGCATAAAAGGTCTGTTAATTCAGTGCAAAACAAATTTGCATTTACAGATGCAATGCATCAATGGACAATTTAGCCCAGTAATTAAGTTGAATTGTATGTAGCTCGGCTAACTTTTCTAATAGGATGTCAGCCATTGCTGCAAAGTCTTCAACAAACTGTAATGCGCATGATGGAGCGAGGTAACTTATTTACACCGGGGTGCTGACTTCATTTAGCCAGGTAACTCATGCTGGCAAGGTTAGCGCTTCAATACATTGTTAACCTGATGGCGCAAGGTAACACGGGCTGGCAAGGTTAGCGCTTCAAAACATTGCTAACTTGATGGAGCGAGGTAACTCATTCTGGACAGGTTAATGTTTCAGCGTGTTGCTGACTTAATTTAGCCAGGTAACTCATGCTGGAAAGGTTAGTGCTTCAATACATTGTTAACCTGATGGCGCACCTTAACACGGGCTGGCAAGGTTAGCGCTTCATTGTGTTGCTAACTTGATGGAGTGAGGTTATTCATGCTGGCCAGTTTAGCGCTTGAATGTGTTGCCAACTTTATAGAGCAAGGTAACTCATTCGGGCAAGGTTTAGCGCTTGTACGCATTGCTAACTTTATTTAGCGTGGTAACTCGTGCTGATGGAACGAGGTAGAACACGCTGCCGATGTTAGCACTTCGATACGTTTCTAACTTGATGTAGCGGGGTGACACAGGCTGGCAAAGTTAGCGCTTCAAAAGATTGCTAACTTGATGGAGCGAGGTGACACAAGCAGGCAAGGTTAGCGTTTATTGAATCATGTAGAATGTGTTAGCATAGCATCAGCAAGGCCAGCAAGGGATCATCTATGCAGGCTGCAGTTATGTTTACATTGTCTCTTATTGGACTCAATGAACTCGGCCCATTTTGAGCGTTGTTTGTCATGAGGTTAGCCTGCAGTGCATGTTTTTCATGTGTGTGTACGTGTGGGCGGCGAGCCTACCTTGCATCATTCAAGCTCTGACTTGTTCTGCGCCGGAACAAGACTACATTATCAAACTCAGCGCGCGTGTGTGTGTGTGTGTGTGTGTGTGCGTGTGTGTGTGTGTGCGTGCGCGCGCTATTAAAAGGTGACCTCCTTTTTCTAGGTCATCCCAAAAGAGGATGGACAGGATTGTAAGAAGAATATTCCGAATTCTTGACAGGGACAGAGAGAGATGAGAGGGGAGAGGTGTACTTGTCAAAGTGGAAGGGGATGGGGGTGAGGCGGCTGGTGGGGTGAGGGGATGGCTGGTAAGGGCATGTAAAAAGTCTGCGGTCGTGGCGGGGGGAGACGCAAAGACAGAGGCCCGCAGTGTGTTGGCTGTTGAAAGAAGGACACGACAGCGTGGAGGGAGATCTTGTGACGGGGGTCACGAGAAATAAATCAGACTTTGAGCTGGTGAGTGATCCTGAGCTGAAACAGCCTCCATTCATCCACCGGGACAGCGCCACACTGCGGTCCGGCGCAACGAATATACACTCAGGATATGCACCGTTTTATTGGGCTCTGCAGCACTGTAAACGGATCAGAACCGGCTTGTTTTGCAGTTTTTATAGTGACTTTTTGAGACTGAATCCACCAAAGTGTCATGGGGTTGGCACACGTCCCGGGACCCAGGCATGCTCATAAGAGGCGGGTTTGAGCACACGGCATGTGCGTCTACTAGATTTAAATAGTCAGTTCTTAATGATAACCAGAAACAAAACAATAAACAGAACCAATCAAAGTAATCCACAAGGGGTCGGGTAGGTCATGCACGAGCTCATGCCCGGTTGTGCAACATAGATGTGCGTGGACAGGTCTTCATGGTACTGCCGCCTTGCTTAATAGAATTAAAGCCGTTTATGCCGCTTATACTCATGAGGGTCGCAGGGGTATGCTGGAGCCTATCCTAGCTGACTGTGGGCGAGAGGCGGGGCACTCCCTGGACTGGTCGCCAGCCAATCGCAGGGCAGACAAACAAACATTCACACTCACATTCATACCCATGGGAAATTTAGAGTCGGCAGTTAACTTAACGTGCATGTTTGCGAAAATTATTGTGGAAAATGAATGTGAAAATAATTTTTTTCTCGTAGTATTACGACATTCTGCTCATAATATTTGTTTGGCATACTGTTCATTTAAAAATATATAAACTATTATATAATTTTTGATTTATTCTCATAAATTTATTCTCTTTGCCGCTGTTTTTTCCATTTTTGTTGTTGTTTTTGATAGTTTATTGTTTAAAATGTGCCAATAAACAAAACAAAAAAAATCAGCCACTTGCAGTCTATGTGATATCATTTGTCAGTAATTATTAATAACCCCCACTTTTCATAAACCTAAACTGAATGACTTGAAATAATCCAAAAAGTAAAAAAACCAAACAAACAAAAAAAAACATGGTATGCCTAATGAGGATAAGTGGTATAGAAAATGGATGGTTGTCTTCTTTGTAGCGACACCGCCAACTGCTGGCCTGGCATGCCTATTACAACCTTCTCCACTCAGGTTTGAATGGCAACATTACTTTTCTGCCCCCACTTAAGGCATATGCTTTTTCTCTGCATTCTTCATCTGTGGTGGTAAAATGCCCGGAACTGACCTCACACACACCAGCCCTCCACCCCCAACCCCCTAACCCAAAAAATCACTTGTTCGTCCCCGTGGCCGACCAAAAGACGGAGGAGCACAGAGCGAGCCCGAGGGCCTCGCGGTTCTGTGTACTGTCGGCTATGAAAGAGAGCGAACGGGGGGATTGGGGGGGGCGTTGGTAGTGAACAACGGAGACGGTAAGAGGGGTTGCCATGGTGACAGAAATATGGCTGCTCTTCAAAAACCTTGAATGTAGGTGGTGCTGAGATGAGTGTATGTGCGTGTATAGTTTGCAGATATTATGTATGTTCTGGATCCCTCTCCAATTCACTTTCATGACCCAAGGATGGCGTCTGCAGCCATGCAGACTACGTTGTGTCAAATGTAGGCAAAAAAAAAAAACAGGCGAGTGGGTGTGGATTGTATGTTTTTGGCAAAAAAATGTTTTTGACGTGTAAATAATCCACGAAATCCTGCAATGAGCCTTAAGGCTCAACACCAGGAGCGCCAAAGGAAGTGTTTTGACGAAGACCCCCGCTGTCACCTTTTGGCGCAGGCGGCGTTGAAGGCAGAATGTAGGCCAGATTAATTATCTTCATTAAATTAGCGCATCCTCTTCCTTCCGCCGCCGCCTTGGCAAACATTTCCACTGTGCTCACTTTTCAACCAGCAGAAAATTCCTGAAGTTAGCCAGGGAAGCTATACTAAAGTCATACCAAGTCATACTGAAACCTCTACTAAATCCTCTTTAATTTAACCGGTATGGTTGCGGAACCAACCATCACCCTTAAATGCCGAGCCGTGACCCGCATTGTAGAAGTTGGTCAACTCAAATATCTTACATTGAGTGACAAGAAAGCGCAGTTAGTGCAAATTAGCAGCACAAAATACGTGCAATGAACATTCTCATACTTTCAAGGGTACACTTTCTAGGGCTCAACAAGAGACAGGACTGGCACATTCCACCCCCAATGTGTAAAAAAAAAAATAAAATTTCTGCCCAGGCAAAGACCCGTGACTTCGTTGAGAATCACTGCTCTAGATGACAAAACTTTAGCTGTTTTTAAGGTTTTACAGCAACAAATTGCGTCAAAGATCCACGACATGTCCTGAGCAATCTGCAGTTTTTGAGGACAACAAAAACGGAAGTCAGAGATCCTCAGTGTGTGACACGAATTCCTTCCTGTTTTGAGGGGAACGGCAAAAACGGTAGCCGGAGATCGTCTATGTCACAGGAGTGATCGGCTGTTTTTGACAACCTACTGTCGACCTACGCTTGTCGTAGAGTCACTATACAACCGGAGTGTTCTGCTGCAATGAAGCAAGTCATAGATCCACTATATGTCAGGAGCAATCTGCTGTTGGTCAATCTGACCTGGGACAAAAATTCCTCCATGTTACAGGAGCAATCAGCTGTTTTTAGGGACCTACAGCAACAAGGATAGTCAAGGATCCTCTATGTGACAGGAGCAGTCTGCTGTTTTTGAGAACCCACGACAAAAACACTAAGATCCTCTATGTGTAGGAGCACACTTCAAAAATGCTAGTCAGTGATACGCTACAGAATCTGCTTTTTTTTGAAGACCTACAACAAATTCTGTTTTTAAGGATGTACTTCAACACAGCTAGTTAAAGATCTACTATATGTAGACGCAATCTGCTATTTTTGAGCACATACAACGAAAATACGAGTCAAATATCATCAAAGTGACAGGAACACTCCATTCCTTTAGGGTTCTACTTTAAAAATGGTCGTCAAAGATGCAATCACTATATGACAGGAGCATTCTGCTGTTTTTAAGGACCTACGACTAAAAGGCTAGTCCGAGATCCTCTATGTGATGAGTGCTGTACTAGTTTAAGGACTGTAAAAACGCTGGTCAAAGATCCGCTATATGACAGGTGCAGTCTGTTGTTTTTGAGAACCCACAACTAAAACTCTAGTCAAAGATCCTCTATTAGGAGGTGTGCACACTTGAAAACCGCTATTCAGTGATACGCTATATGATAGGATCTTTTGTTTTTGAAGACCTACAACAAAAATAGCAGTCATGGATACTGAATACGACAAAAGCACTCTGCTGTTTTTTGGAATCTGCTGCAAACACAGGGATGGATTTGACCCCTGGGCCGCAAATTGAATTGCTCCTTTTATTTATTTATTTTTTAAGACGCGGGCTACATGCTTTTGCACATTTAGATTGTTTGCTTCAACTCACTAAAATGTGTGACTGTTTTTGTTCAAAAACTGCCATGAAACTCATTCCTCCGGAGCTCACTGGTAAATGAAAAGCAAGGTTGCAAATCCCTGGATTCCCTTCGCCTGCCTGGGGAGAGAAATAAACACCCGCAACTGTTTCTTAGGTTCTGTTTTTATAAATCACTGCCGGAGGTCCCCAGTGTAGCGACTCCTTTTAATACCAATTCATAGGAAAACGGCAGTTCACAGAGGAGCCACTAGATGGCAGAGCTTTGCGGTGCTGTGCAATACAAACCCAGTCAATGCACAAACACAAGCCCTGATCTTGCTTCTAAGCTTCCCACCTCAGGGCAGACAAAAGTGACACCCAAAGCCAGTCCCCTCTTATTAAACAGAAGAGGAAGGGCCATTTAGTTATTTTTGTTTGTCATTTAAGCTGTGTGGTGCAAGGTAAAATAGTCTGCCGATTAATGTAAATAAATAAAACAACAACCTTGCTTTGTGATCCCGTACTAAATGTTTCCCGGCCCTTGAGTGGTCCACAGCCCGGTGGTTGGGGACAGCATAGCATATTCAAATATTCAAGTGTGACCATATGGCCCGAGCGTGGTGCCTTCCAACGTGTCCGGCGGTCACAGCGCGCACCCGGGAAGCCTGTGTTACAATCATTGCCATACAAGTGTAAAAATAAGTTCAACTTTAGGTAGTAAAACTGAGCTAAAATGTGGTGTGACAGTCATGTAGCATCTGGGGTAAAATGACCTTTTAAGTGGGAAAAGAAGTTTGCCACTGCGTTTCCCACAGGACTATCAGTGGCAATCTATCAGTGGCATGGGAGGGAAGGCTCATTGACTTAGAGTTGTTGGATTCTTTTCATGGTGGATGTGTGTGTCTGTGCACCTCATAACACACACGAGTGATAAAAAAAATAGGGTGTTTTAAGCGATTTAAATATTTGATTGCAATTAATCTCTTAATTAATTTTGTCCGTAGTTAAATTGTATTTAATCGCGGGTAAAAATAACTATATAATAAACCTTCAGATTTTGAATGTTTAGTGCCAGCGGCAAATTTGTCCCACTGTTTGACAGTCCTTGAATGCACCTTCTTCTTTCTCACACGTTGCTCTCACACAACGTTAGTGAATTTTCACCCTGTTTCTTTCTCCTATTTTGTCCCAAATGCTGATACTATGTGGGAATGCACAAAGGTCAGATTTGATGACCTTATTGTGTTAGGCTAGCTAGCAGCTTCTAGCCTAAATCATGGCTAGCAGTTGAAAGCAAAAAGAGAGACGGCTCGCATCTGAAAACACTTGTTAGTTGGGACACTTTATGCCAAGGTACGACTGTATAAATGACAAAACAATACCTGCAGTGCTCCTGTAAACTCCCTCTTCTCCCAAAGGCGATGTACTTCGTGACAACTCAAGTCACAGCGACTCAAATAACGTTGGTCTTGTTGAGAGAGCCATCTGCCAGTTCTTTGATGCCAATTGTGCCGTTCAAAATACCCTTTACCTTGTCTGTTTCTGCTCAGTATTTTTTCCTGCTTCAAGCTCCCTGCAAAAATGCCGCCACTGCAGTTCCTCAAACAACGACGCGGGCCGAGAGTCAAACAGGACTTGCACGTGTGAATCGCTCGTGAAAAAAAGTAGTGCTGCTAAAAGACACTACCATTAACGAGTTACTAACATGTTAACTTTGACAACCGTAATATATATATATATAATTTTTCTTAATGAATGTACATGTCATGGTGCAGTATATCTAGTATCTCACTACAGTCATTTATAATTACAACGTTCACAAATACAATTTTCACCATTACTAGAGCCATGTAGACATGAAATGTCCCCCTTATAGTCAACTTTACACTCCTATCATTCTTTGTTTAGGACACATTGCTAATGCACAGGTTAAGGAAACACTGCTGGGACACAAGATGCTAGCAAGCTAGCTAGTTAGCCTCTAATTTATTTATTCTAAATGTAAAGGGTTTCAAACAGAGTGGGGAAGAAAGACAAAATCAAAAGCCAAAAAAAATTACCAATTCCACACAGAATGGGAGGAGAGGTTTTTTTCCACTCATGTCAAACATTCCGTGGCTGAGTACATTCAGTGTGAAGGTAGTGTAATCTGAGGTAATATCTCATCAATGTAACATTGCTGACACCTAGTGACCTGAATACTGCATACCGGGTGACTTGTCTTTCAATATTTTCTTATTAATAACGGGCCATAGTCAACCATGAAACAGCAGTTATTTATTAAGTAGTTTTTGAAAAACGGCGGTAGAGTGACTGAGAGAGATTCAAAATGCAATGTAGCAAGGGACGACTATTATCCGGGACCAAGTCAGTTGTGGTACAGTATGAGGTGTACTGTACTGTAATGTACTGTAGAGTACTGTAATGATGCAGAGTTACAATGCCATCTACTGTACGGAGTTGGAATGACAAGCTACACACTTCCCGTCTTCCTTCATAGTGTGTTTGTGAACAAGGGCAAGCAGGTAGCGCCAAATCTAAAATATATATATATTTGTACTGTTTAATGGAGATGTGTGTATATATATGTATATGTACATATATATATATATGTATATATATATATATATATATGT
>QODF01000026.1:1354795-1389813 GCA_024372805.1 Oostethus manadensis | reverse complement strand
ATATATATATATATATATTTTTTTTTTTTTAATCAGTCCAAAGGTATTAGTGGTGGTAAAAAGGGTTTGCCCCCCCCTCCAGACTTTTTTTTTTTTTTGCACATTTGACACGCTTAAAAGGTTTCAGATGGTCAAATTAATTTAAATATTTATCAGTGACAACACAACTGAACACATATGGCAGTTTTTAAATTAAACCTTTTATTATTAAGGGAGATATGAGTCCCCGCCTCGGGGACTCTAGCACACCGCAGTGAGAGCCATTTTCAGCGTAAACATGGAACAGTGGTGAATCTTCCTAGGAGGGGCCGGCCAACCAAGAGCGCAGCGACAACTCATCCAAGAGGTCACAAAAAACCCCCACAACAATATCAGAAGAACTGCAGGTTACAGGTCCATGTAGCTTTGCATTTTTTCCTCTACCTTGAATCAGAAAAGTTTAATTAAAAATGGCATTTGTGTTCAGTTGTGTTGCCATTAGTTAATGTTTACATTTGTTTGATGATATGAAACATTTGTCACAAACATGCAAAATAATTAGAAATCGGGAAGGGGGCAAAAACGTTCACAGTACTGTAGATGGAAAAACATATTTGCACAAACTTCGGTCTTTTGTTTGTTTCTCATACTATTAGGACTTTTAAAAAATGAATTTTTTAAACAAGTTTTGTGTGCAGCGAGCCACAAATGGCCCGCGGTCCGCACTTTAGACACCTCTGCTTTAGACGCTCTCTCAGCTAAAGTCTGTCCAAACACAGGCAGAGATTTCAATTTTGAAGATGCATTTAATTCCAGGAAATTCTGCAACTATACACCTAACTGAGCATGTGACGTTGTGTCCCAGGTACGGGCGAAAGCGGCAAGAGCACCTTCATCAAGCAGATGAGGATCATCCACGGCGCCGGCTACTCGGACGAGGACAAGAAGGGCTTCATCAGACTGGTTTACCAAAACATCTTCACCTCCATGCAGGCCATGATCCGGGCCACGGAGAACCTCAAGATCCCCTACAAATACGAACAGAACCGGGTAAGCGGTGACGTGGTTTCCACAAAAAGGTGCCAACGGCGAGGCGACAGCAGCCCCCCGGAGAGATCTGCAGGTCTTATATTGTCAACCTCTAATTGAGGACTGATTTACTCTTGGGATACGTTCTGATTGTGGTCCAATTATTATTATTTTTTTTGTTTTGGAAGGGCAGAAAAGTTTTGCTAATCACCTGGGTGGGATATAAGATTCACTGGTGTTACTTGAAAGCTGTGCTCCTCTAAAAACCCAGTCAGAGGATCGTCATGGGGGAACAATGCTCTCATTTGAGGCAGGACATGAGTTTTTAACACAGTGGATGCCTGAAAATGGGCTTAAGTTGGAGAACTTCATGAGAAAGTTTGTGTTCTGTTCGTTCTCCGTGCAGTCTAACGCCATGGTGGTGAAAGAGGTGGACATCGAGAAAATCAACGGCTTTGACCAGCCTTATATCGCGGCAATCAAAAGCCTGTGGGCCGACCCGGGGATCCAAGAGGCCTACGACCGCCGCCGGGAGTACCAGCTCTCTGACTCGACTAAATAGTACGTTCCTTTGTCTCTTTATGTTGCGGAATGCAAATATTGTTTGTCACGAGTCCCCAAAGACTGAGCACCACTAAGCAGTTTTAAGTTTTGCTAAAGCATTAGAGCAGTAGAGTTCTATTAGCTCGTAGCTTGTTCATCCGGGGTGGGCAACCTGCACTCGGCCCAACTGAGAGACTGCGGGACATTGAATCTACATATGCTTGTCATTTAAACATCATGTACGTACAAACGCATCTCACGCGGACGCCCTTTTCCTTTTCCCGGGAAGTCATGACGATGACATCAAAAGTCGAAGCTGAGTCGGGATTATGAGATAAAAAGTTGCAATTACAAGATAGAAAGTCAAAATTGTGAGATAAAAAGTTGCAATTATGAGGTAAAGTCTCAATTGGGAGCTAAAAATTCAAAACTGCGAGATAAAAGGTCAAAATTATAAGATGAAAAGTCAAAATTGTGAGATAAAAAGTTGCAATTATGATAAAGCCACAATTAGGAGCTAAAAATTCAAAACTATGAGGTAAAAGTTGAAAGTACCGGATGAAAATCTAATTTATGAGATTAAATGTCAAAGTTATGAAATAAAAGTAAATTTTGAGAGTCATAATTATTAATTGCATTATGAAATACAAAGTCAAAATTATGAGGTAGAAAAATAGATTCAGTCATAAATCAAAATTATGATTTAAAAGTCGAAACTATGAGCTAAAAATTTGAAATTCTAAGATAGTCCTAAAAAAAAACATAACCATGAGATGAAAGTTAAAATGACAAGATATAAATCTAAATTATGAGATTAAGAGTGAAAATTATGAGATAAAAGTAAATTTGGCGGAAGTCATTATTAATTGCATTATGAGATACAAAGTCAAAATTATGAGGTAGAAAATTAGATTAGGTCATAAATCAAAGTTATGATATAAAAGTCAAAACTATGAGCTAAAAAGTTGCAATTATGAGGTAAAGTCATAATTAGGAGCGAAATAGTCAAACGTATGAGATAAAAATGTGAAATTCTAATATCGTCCTAAAAAAACCCATAATCACGAGATAAAAGTTAAAATTACAAGATATAATTCTAAATTATGAGATTAAATGTCAAAATTATTGAAAATTTGAAATTATGAAAGTTAAAAAAACAAACAAATTATGAGTTAAAAATTGAAATCACAAGACAAATTATGAGATTAAGAGTCAAAATTATGAGATAAAAGTATATTTTGCGGAAGTTATAATTATAAATTCCATTATGAGATACAAAATCAAAATTATGAAGCAAAAAATGAGATGAAGTCATAATTACGAGATACAAAATCAAAATTATAAGATAAAAAGTTGCAGTTATGAGGTAAAGTCTTAATTTGGAGCTAAAAAGTCAAAACTATGAGATGAGAATTTTATAAGTTTTATAAGTTTATAAAAAAATAAAAATTATGAATTAAAAATTGAATTTACAAGATAAAAAGTCAAAATTATGAGATTAAAGTAAATTATGAGAAAGTCATAATTATAAGATACGTATATAAGATAAGTCAAAACTATGAGGTAAAAAAATTAAGTCTTAGTTATGAGATAAAAAGTAATAATTGCGAGACAGGAATTATGAAAACACAGTTATCAGATAAAAAGTCAAAATTATGACATAAAAAATTGCAATTTTGACATAAAGTCATAATTAGGAATTAATTGGAAATAGTGCAATAAAAAGTAGAAATTACGAGAAACTCATAAAACGTCATAAGTGATGTCAAAAGTATGAAATAAATTGAATTATGAGTTAATAAGTCATAAAAATAACTGAGATACATAGTCAAAATTATGAGCTACAAAGTCAAAATTATGAGATATAATGTTGAAATTGCGAGATGCAAACCGCACAAGGGCCGCCTTTTTCACATGGCGTGTGCAGTTTGTATGTAGTAATTTTTGTCTCATAATTTGGATTTTCTGTCTCGTCATTTTAACCTGTGACTGGTTTCCTGGCAATTTTGTATCTCGTAATTGCCACATTTTCATGCCATAACTGGGACTTACCACTTTTTTCTTGAGGACTGGCTTCCATCTATAACCTCAAATGGCCCCTATTTGGTTGGTCGAAGGTTCCCCACTCCTGTTGACCAGACCTCAGGCTTAGCGGGCCGAGACGTGATGTACATTGCCCTCTAGCGGTAGACGTGATGTACTACTGAAGGAATCTTGCATGCTTTCAGGTGTGCGCCACACCGTAAATGCTCCAATTAATGCCTCTTTTCAATGAATCGACGAGTCTCCTATAGTCGCCAGGTGGGTGGGCCGCAAATGCAAATAACCACCAGGATGAGAAAACAGCTGTGGCTGTAGGCAACCTTATGATGTTGCTATGTACTGCACACACACGCGCGACACTAGTAAATGAAATATATGGGAAGCACTTGTTCTGTTGCTGAGAGCTTTTGAGAGTTTTTTTTCCTATGCTTTCTCATGCACGCCGAATCATTATTAGAGCATTACAGAGCATTTACGGCATGTGACATATTTTCTGCCTGTGTTATCCACATGTGTACATGTACTGTATATCTCCAGTTATCTTAGCGATTTAGACCGCGTGACGGCGGACGGATACGTCCCCACCCAGCAGGACGTGCTCCGGGTCCGTGTTCCCACCACGGGCATTATTGAGTACCCGTTTGATCTGGAGAATGTCATCTTCAGGTACCCTCCCTCCCTCCCCACAAATCCAGGACTGCAGCATCACCGCCACTCCAGCACACAAATCCACTGATGTCATTCATACAAATTGGACATACAGTAATCCCTCGTTTATCACAGTTAATTGGTACCAGACCCGGCCGCGATGTGTGAATTTCCGCAAAGTAAGGATGCCTTTCTTATAAATGGAATATTTTCATGGTTCAAGCATACATAATCTTTTGACGGCCTTCTAAGTTTGTTTTTGAGCATTATTAAAGCTCTCTAGACATCAAATAACACCCCTATAGTCACCTTCAGACTCATATTACCCAATATGGTAGATATTATAGAAGAAAAAAAGACTTAAGCTTGTGTGTGTGTGCTGCTGTAAATGTGTTCCGGTGTGTGTCACCTTTTTGGCTAAGAGAGCCACAAAAGCCACATATTTAAAAATGTATTTAGTATGATTCGATTTGATCGTGCTGTTTGGTTGTTGACGTAGTTGTTAATTTTACATTATAAAATAAAGATGCAAATTATATGAAAGTAGCTTTCTGACAGTACTTTACAGTATCTTACCGCACATCATATCCCCAAGCCACACGTCAAATGTTCTTATTGTTTAGACACAAACGAAAAACTATTTGATTGAACATAATTTTCAATTCGATGCGATCAATATTTTACATATCTATATATTAGACCTCTTAAATTTGGACTTGGAACATTTACGATTAAACATTTCAAAGTCATCAAGTTACAGAGCAGAAAAGTTATCATACCTCAGTTGTTCGGTTTTTGCACCCTTCTTGAAATTATTCCATAGACGTCCCAAACTTTGGTGTTCAATCCCCGGGCAGCTCAGCGTGCCAATGCAGGAAGATTAACATACTCTCTCCTCTGTTGGATCTACCTCAGGGCTGTCAAATCATAATTCCGTCCATCCATTTTCCTCCGCTTATCCGGGTCCGAGTCGCGGGGGCAGCAGCTTCAGTAGGGAAGTCCAGACTTCCCGGTCCCCAGCAACCTCTTCCAGCTCCATCTGGAGGACACCAAGGAGTTCCCAGGCCAGCTGTGAGACATAGTCCCTCCAGCGTGTCCTAGGTCTTCCCGGGGGCCTTCTCCCGACTGGGCGTGCCCGGAACACCTCACCAGGGAGGCTCCCGGGAGGCATCCGGACTAGATGCCCGAGCCACCTCAACTGGCTCCTCTCGATGTGAAGGAGCAGCGGCTCTACTCTGAGCTCCTCCCGGATGGCCGAGCTCCTCACCCTATCTCTTAGGGTGAGTCCAGCCACCCTACGATGGAAACTCATTTCCGCCGCTTGTATCCGCGATCTCATTCTTTCGGTCATAATCCATAACTCGTGACCATAGGTGAGGGTGGGAACGTAGATCGATCGGAAAACAGAGAGCTTTGCCTTCCGGCTCAGCTCTCTCTTCACCACGACAGTCCAGTACAGCGACCGCATTACTGCAGATGCTGCACCGATCCGTCTGTCGATCTCACGCTCCAACCTTCCCTCACTCGTGAACAAGAACCCGAGATGCTTGAACTCCTCCACCTGAGGCAAGACCTCACTCCCAACCCGGAGGGTACAGTCCACCCGTTTCAGACTGAGAACCATGGGCTCGGATTTGGAGGTGCTGAGTCTCATCCCAGAAGCTTCACACTCAGCTGCAAACCGCTCCAGTAAACGCTGAAGGTCACAGCCTGATGAGGCCATAAGGACCACATTGTCTGCAAATAGCAGAGACGAGATCCTAAGGTCACCAAGCTGGCCTCCCCACAGGACACCACGAGGTACACGGTCGAATGCCTTTTCCAGGTCTACAAAGCACATGTAGACCGGTTGGGCAAACTCCCACATACCCTTGAGTACCCTTGCAAGGGTGTAGAGCTGGTCCAGTGTTCCGCGACCGGGACGAAAACCACATTGCAGCTCCTTTAACCGAGGTTCGACTAACGGTCGTTCCCTTCTCTCCAGCACCCTGGAGTAGACTTTCCCAGGGAGGCTGAGGAGTGTGATCCCCCTATAGTTGGAACACACCCTCCGGTCACCCTTTTTAAAAATGGGGACCACCACCCCGGTCTGCCAGTCCAGAGATACTGTTCCTGAGTTCCATGCAATGTTGTAGAGGCTTTAAACCAACACAGTCCTCCAACATCCAGAGCCTTGAGGAATTCCGAGCGGAACTCGTCTACCCCCGGAGCCTTGCCACTGGGGAGGGATTTAACTACCCCAATTACCTCAGCCACGGTGATAGAACTGTCCACGTACGTATCCTCAGACTCTGCTTCCTCTATTGTATTGGATTGTGAAGGAAATCGTAATTATGAGGTAAAAATTGAAATTACAAGATAAATTATGAGATTAAAAGTCGAAATTATGAGAGAAAAGTACATTTTCAGAAAGTCATAATTATAAATTCCATTACAAAGTCAACATTATGAGGGTAAAAAATGAGATGAAGTCGTAATTATGAGATAAAAAGTTGCAGTTGTGAGGTAAAGTCATAAATAGGAGCCAAAATTTCAAAACTGAGATAAAATTTTGAAATTATTACAAAAGTTTTTTTTAAATCAAAATTATGAGGTAAAAATTAAAATGTCATGATAAATTATGAGATTAAAAGTCAGAATTATGAGATAAAAGTACATTTTGAGAAAGTCATAATTATAAATTCTATTACAAAGTCAACATTATGAGGGTAAAAAATGAGATGAAGTCGCAATTATGAGATACAAAGTCAAAATTATGAGATAAGAAGTTGCAATTATGAGGCAAAGTCATAATTAGGAGCGAAAAATTCAAAACTATGAGATACAAATGTGAAGTTAGAAAGTTAAAAAAAATTATGAGTTAAAAATTGAATTTACAAGATAAAAAGCCCTATATATGAGATAAATTCAAAATTCTGAGATAAAAGTAAATTATGAGAAACTGCAGGGTCTCGGCCCTCCTTGACACCCCTGGTAGCTGGTCAAGTCTTGCGCCCTTCTTAAAATTCATCCAAAGACGTTCCAAGCTGTGGTGTTCAAACTTGTTAGTTAGTTAGCCAAAAGTACTGCATAGTGTCACGGCGTCTTCAGTCATTTAGCCATTTTTCTGCTTGAAGACGGGGCGTGAAATTCACCAAAACGTGCCTGTTTTGAGACTAATAGTCCGTATTCAAGCACCAGACATGCATGCGTTATTAAAGAATTCTGCTTTGAAGAACCCCATTTGAGTGAAGCGGAACGATTGAAAGCACAAAGTGGAGAGGGACGACTGTGTTCATAAAATAGCATGTCATTCCATTGAGACTGCCCTTCCAACAAAGCAGCTCTCAGACGGCCCAGTTGTGCATCCCAATAAGACATCAGTGCTTTGTGTTTGCGGTGGTGTTGAGGTTGGGGGGCAGCCACCGCCACGTGCACGATGAAGAGGGGTTTGCGTCGTGATGTCAAAGATACTCTAGTAGGACGCTGAGTCAAAATGTCCACAGTAGACTTCCTGTTATCTTTGATGTCATTGCCGTTCAAACCCCGTCTTTTTATCTGCTGGCTTTTCCTCCTGTCGTCGACGCCACGCCTCACTGTCCACAATTCCAAAGTTCTGCGGCTGAAACTGGAGTTTGGTGGAGCAGTGACACTTTAACCTTTCCTTTTTTTTGTCTCTTTGAGTGTCAGGCTTTTCTTTTCCTGCCCTCTGACAGGATTGATCCACACTTCAGGGTTGGGGTTGCACTGATGACCCGTCACGCTTTATATAACTGTTATCCTGTCTCTCTCTTCTTCTTCTTCTTTTTTTGTTGTCTGTTTTTCCTCTTTCTGTCTTTGCCTGGCTGGCCTGTAGCTATCTTTCCGACCTGGATCGCATTGCAGATCCCAACTATCTTCCCACTCAGCAGGATGTGCTCAGGGTGCGCATCCCCACTACGGGAATCATAGAGTACCCCTTCGACTTGCAAAGCATCATTTTCAGGTAGAAAATGAACACACCCCCTACTAAGAAGCATCATTATTATTATTACTGTTGTCACTACCATGCCTGTCAAGAAAACATCCACTGCTGGCTCTGAAACGAGACTTATTCTTTGAGAATATTTTTTTTACCAGAGGGACTTTGCGGGGGATTCTTGTAAACAGATTAGCTTCACACGGGCGTCTTCAAATTGTCACAGTACTTACAGGTAACTCCAGACTGTCTTTGATCATTCTGGAGCTGATCATTGGCTGACCCTTTGCCATCCTGGTTATTCGTCAATCCATTTAGATAGTTGGCTTCCGTTTTCTGCCGAAGAATTTTTGCACCTCTTCATAGGTTTTGGGAGGGCAGACTCCCTCCCAGACACCCACAGGCTGATAAGCGTGTGGAGGACGTGTTTTGTCCTGGAGTGGATAGTCACAACAAGTCGGCGTGATATTAACATACGCAAATAGAAATAAAAAACAAATGGAAAATGGACATTTCATAAGTGCATATTATCCCAACGGAAAACAACGACAAGGCCAACATTCTGGTGCCCGCTCGTCGGAAATGGGTCACCTCCTCTCCTCTTCCTCCTCGTTGCCTCTTTTCCTTTTCTGGCTGACAAAAAAGAAACGAGGTCGTCCTCTACACGTTGGAGGGATACGTTTATTTTTGGGCGGCCGGTCCTGCAGGGCCCTGGTAATGGCGCAAGTCTCTGCGGAGGTAAATGGACTGGGCCACCACCGGGGGGCACCGTTGCGCCGTCAGTGCTGGCATTGTGCAAGTCTTTGCACAGTCGGGTCGCCTAACTGATGTCATTTGTACCACGACTTGGCGGGGCGGAGGCGATTTACAGCCAATGGCTGCTCAAATGAATGAAAACGGGGGGTCTTAAAGTAGCCCCCCCCCCCCCCCCCCCCCCCCCCCCCCCCCGGGTGACCTTGTCAAGGAGAGACGCACTGGAAAGACGAAACCTCTTGAGGATTTGCACAGCAATTAATCAGCGGGGATGTAAGGCCGAGGTGTCGCGCTCACGTTCTGTGTTTCAGTTCAGTTGGATCCCATTTGCGAGGAAGGTTTGGAGAAACGATATCTTTTTTTTTTTTCCATTTCATTCGAAACCCAAAGAGATGGCGTTCATACTCAATTGTGAACGTTACGCAAAGCAAAAACGGCCGGTTAAAACAAGTTATTTATGAAAAGACAGTACACCTTTAATTTTTTAGAGGAATGTAAGTTAGAGTAGTCAGTGTTCAGCTGGTGCGGTAGTGTAGATGTACTATCCACTGAAAACGGGGCAACACACAGCCGTTGTTGTCCTGAACGGCCGGCAACGCAAGTGAGTAGTGTCTCGTCTTCACTTAAGCGAGATCTGGGACGGCATGAGTGCCGCCGACACTAGAAGGAGCTGCGGTTCGGCAAGGGGAAACACGAGTCCCAACACTGTGTAGCGGAGAATAAACCCCACCCTTTTTTAAATTTTATATAGTTGTTTTTCTGGTTAGAAAACAACTTTTTTCTCTCTGGATATTTTGACTTTATTCTCATTAAAAAAAAAAGTGTAATAGGCGCCCGGGCGGCAGTTGGGACCTCCCTGTTCTCAAAAGCGCCGATGAATCGGGTCTAACCTGTACCTGGACTCTCCTAAACTGAGTGGCTTTCTTTGCGGAACCTTCTTGAACGGGAGATAGTTGCTTTGTGGTGGCATGCATGACTCGTAACTTCTTTGTGTATTCTGGTGAAGATCTGGATCCATTCAGTCAGAACGCCTGAAGAACTGCTTCCAACGGTGTTGAATCCATCAGACGTTTGCGCTTGAATTTGTTTCTTTGGGGGGTTACGTTCATCTTTAGACATCACCGAGACCCAATTTCTGGCGTGATCTTATTGACCCGAGTATAAGGCTATGAGGGTAGGCTTCCCAATTATCAAGCACCAATCTCATGTATCGCTATTTTGGTTTCAGAATTGACTTTAGGGTGTGAGGAACTGGTATCGGAGATATCTAAGAAATGTCCCCGTGGAACCGCGGTTTTTGTAGGACTCGCAAATATGTCTCGGTTAGCGTACGGCCAAACAGTGACCTAACAAGCTAGTCAAGCGTCCAAACAAAGCATTCACGGGTCGGTGGGGAATCTATGGTGGGGGTTTTTTTTTTAGAGTCGGACACTACAGACAGATTCCGGCCATGGATTTTTTTGAATTATTTTGGGGGTTATTAGTTGATAGGACTCACGCAGAACTCTGAATCTGTGGCCTTCCTTCCTCCTTCAAGGAGCGTTCAAGTGCGCTACGTATTTCTGAGAGTTCAAACTTGCGGCCCACGAGATGATATTTTGTGGCCGCTACCTTAATATGAAAGTTTAATGTTAGTGCGGCCCTCGAGTTTTATATGAATGGCACTTTTTACAGTGTTGTGTGCGGAGTTGACGAACCCACCAACCACGGTGGGGTATATGGCTCTCAGGGGTGTGACATCAACCCTGCTTTATGCAAGCATTTTTCAATGAGTGAAAAACTCATTAGTACTAGTTTTGCACACAACTTCTTTATACCCGTGTCCTTGTTTATCTTATTTTGTGCTAAAGCTAATTGACAAAGACATTTGAGAAGATTGGATTTTTATTTTATTTTTTTTATTTAAATTGCGCACGAATGCATGTGCGCCCAGGCTGCGGCCCAGCCTCAGCCAGACAAGGCGAGTTGAGTTTGAGACCACCTGGTCTAGTCAATCCATTCCCCAATAAAACTTTTTGTTTTTTTGCCATGAAAAACTAAAATTTGTCTTTAAATGGGTTTTTATGTTTATTTTTGGGGTTGTCTGGAATGACTTAATGAGATTTGAACTTTTGGACGTTTGGGTCATTGTTGGACCAATTGAAGAGGATTAATGGTGAAAACCGAGGCTCCACTCTATTTTGTTTTGTTGTTTCATATATAAATATTAATTTTGTCTTTAAAAATATTTTTATTTCCGAAAAAAGGTGTAATTTCAAATTAAGTGTTGTCTTCTGCTCGGGTCAACGCGATACCTTTTCTGGCTTACACTTCTTTGATGGATTCAAAACCGGGGGCAGAGGTCTTTGTAACTTCAGCGGTGGAGGATTGAAACCTTGGACTTGTTCCCCCTCATCCCGGCTGCAGGATGGTGGATGTCGGGGGTCAGAGGTCAGAGAGGAGGAAGTGGATCCACTGCTTTGAGAACGTGACTTCCATCATGTTCCTGGTGGCCTTGAGCGAGTATGACCAGGTCCTGGTGGAGTCCGACAACGAGGTGAGACACGCCAACATCACGCGTGGATGCAGCAATTAAAAAAATTATCAACTATAAATATAAATGAAAACTTTATTTTGTTTAGTTTGTTTCTAATATTACGACTCCAATAAACACAATGCATTCTGGAAATTGTTTTTACTTTTTCTTGATTTTTTTCTCACTTAATATGCTATTACAACTAATAAAAGAAAACATTTTTGTAACTTTTATGACTCTATTCCCATAATATTTCCGCTTCGTTTCCATCATCTTAGAACTTTTTAAAAAAAAAACAAGGTTATTTTCAAAACATTTTATTAACACTTTTGTTTGTTTTTCATAATATTAGGACTTCAATAAAAATAATACATTCTCATAAAATTGTGAATTTTTCTCATGAGAATATTAATTTTTTTTGGTGTTTTATATTGATCCTATTGTTGTAAAATTGTTTTTTCCATTTCTGCTGTGTTTTTTTTAATTGGCAACTTTCTTCTTGGATGTTGTCTTCTTCAAATATGTCTTTATTGCTACAACTTTTATCTCCATTTTCCAAACATTATAACTTTTTGTTTTTGTTTGTCAATTTTAATAAGATAAAATAAAAATATTTTTGTCAAATTTGACCTTTTCTTGTTGGAATACAAATATATATTTTGGCTAAATTCTTGTAAAATGACAGCTGTTTTTTGGGGGGGGTTGTACAGTAAGTGTTGTTGTTGTAATATTATGACTTTATTTGCATCATATTTTGACTTTATTCCTACAATATTGTGCCTTTTTGCTGTATTTTTTAAATTTTTGCTGTTAAATAATAATAAACGAGTCACGGGCCCCAAATGGCCCAAGGGCTGCATTTTGGACACCCCTCACATCAGTACAAATTAGAGGCTGCAGTACACAGTATTGTAAATACTCAAAATTACGTCTTGTTAAAGTATCTTCCTGCTGGAAAATGTTGTGAATTGAATCGCGAGACAGCTCCCTCTGCTGGATTCACCGCCGCAGCACTCTTTTCTTTTGCAGATGGCGCCATCGAAACGGTTTCTTTTTACGCTACTATGTTGCTATTTTCAAGTGCAATATAGAGAAGAGGGCTTAACAAAAATCTCTGGCTCTCGACAGAACCGCATGGAAGAGAGTAAAGCTCTGTTCAGGACGATCATCACCTACCCGTGGTTTCAGAACTCCTCCGTCATCCTCTTCCTCAACAAGAAGGACCTGCTAGAGGAGAAGATCTCGTACTCGCACTTGGTGGACTATTTCCCAGAGTTTGATGGTAAGATCTCTGATATTATCGGGTGCAGTTATTTTGGGTCGTTTAGTAACTAAAATAGTAACTAAGGATGCTCGATATCAGCTCTCGGTATGGGCAGCAAGTGGCTAATTCATGACGGCGTTCTAACCTCGTGACATCTCCAGTACTTCAGAACTACTACTAACGTGAATTGTAAGCAACCTGTATATTATGCTCATAGTACATTCATCTGTAAATATTACAAATATTCATTGTTTCTTTCTTTTGCATTTTTAATGTATATAACTTTACTTTAATACCCATATCCTGCACTTTTGCTGCTTATTGCACTTCTGGTTAGAGCTAAACTGCATTTCGTTGCATTGTACTTGTACAAGTGTAATGACAATAAAGTTGAATCTAATGTAATGGTTGAAATACATCGCAGGAGAGCATTACTAGGAACGAGCTCTGAAATCATCACACAGCAACTTAACACGCAACAGGCAGCTAAGAAATTTACAGGACAAGTGCCGCTACCAGTGCAGAATAAATTGTGACTTTTTCTTGTTAGAATGCCAATATTTTCTCTTAATATTTCTGCATTTTTTTTGTTTTAATTTTTCAACTGTGTCAACTTTCTCCTTGTTTGTGTTCTTCTCGTAATATTATGACTTCATTCCAACAATATTTTGACCTAATTTCCATAATATTACGACTTTGATTTTGTTTTTTGTCTCTCATAATATTACGACTTTAATTTTTAAAAAATGGTCTTGTAAAATTGTGACTTTTTCTCAAAATATTAATGTTATAGGAATAAAGTCTATATTGTATTACTTTTGTGTTAAATGTCTTACTTACACTTATTTTGTCTACAATATTGTGTAACAGGATTGTAGAAGTGACTGTAGGGGTGTTATTGCACATCCAGGGCGCTCTAATAATGTTATAAAGAGTGTATTTAGAACATCGTAAAGAGGCTAAAAACGGCTATCTTCATTGCTTCCCACCATGCATTGCTTCCCAAAGCAAAACTGGCGGAATGAAGGCCCTAGCTCTCTCCGGTGGACACAGGTTGTCGTTGTGGCTGAATGAACTGCAGCAGCTTTTGCTTCGCCTGGAAGCAATGCATGATAGGAAACCGTTAAGATTGTTGTTTATTTTTAATTCTACACTTATATTGGTGCCTGTCTTGTGTATATTCTATATAATTATATATTGTATAATTAATTTGTTATTGATATTTTTATTTTACAAAATGTAATTTTGTTTGTGGAAAAGCAATGTAAAATATTTATTTTTAATTGATTATTATAAATGAATAATTCATTTTTATTGGATTGATTTTTTTTAATGTATTTGACTCATTAGGATTAGTATCACTGATACAAGCCTGAATTGGACTCAGTACTGGATCGGAAGCCAAATCAGCGGTGTGAACCCAAATTATTCATTTCTGATATTTGATTTTAATGTAACTGACACAGTCTTTGAAAGAAGCAAATTTGCCATCCAAAAAGTGAAACTTGAAAATAATTCCAGACGGCAGCCCTACTGAGCTAGCACATTGTTCCGGTGCGGCGCGTATTTGATCGGCAGAAAACCCGATATCAACATGAACCGATCACATTTTTACGGCAGTATCAGCCAATAATTGCTATCATAACGTAAATGGCAAAAGTTGAACAGCTAAATTATGCCTGAGTTAGCTGACAATTCTGTCATGCTTATTTATGTTTTATATGTCTTATTTACTCTTATTGTGGCTACTATATTGTGTAATATGAGGGTAAAAGTGAATATAGGGGTGTTATTTCATGTATAGAGGGCTCTAATAGTGTTTAAAAGCATATTTAGAAGGTCTTAAACAGGTTTTCTGTGCTCTAACTACCAAAATAATCAATTTAGAAAAAAGGAATCATCACAGTTTTGTGTTGGAATACTGCCTTTTTTTTAAAACTGTGTATTTAAGCGAATTTTACATATTGTTTGCCTAAATTAGGCATTTCCAAGCATAAAAATTGCTAAATGAACTAAAATACAAATATAAGGCATTCAGAAGACAAAGATGCTGTGATGAGCCGGTCGGTAATGTTACACTTGCAGCCAGCGCAGGAAGTACTGTACAAAACAGGAAGTTATAAACAAATCCCCCAATTACAATGTATGTGAGTCTATATTATGTCTTATTTATGTGTTAAATGTCTTATTTGCACTTATTATGTCTACTATATTGGGTAACAGGAGTGTAGAAGTGACTATAGGGGTGTTATTGCACATCCAGGGGGCTCCAACAATGTTAGAAAGTGTATTTAGAAGGTCTTAAACACGTTTTCTTTGCTCTAACTACGAAAAGATTCCATTTATAACTAAGGACTCTTACTTGATGGAAATTCACTTATCACAGTAGGGTCTAGAACCAATTCGCCGCAATAAAAGAGGGATAATCCCTTGCTACTTTGCGCTTTGGATTTTAAGGTTTCTCAGGAAGTACAGTGCAGAACGGGAAGTAAAAAGAAGGAACTCTCCCAATTCTAACGAGTGAGTTCATATTTTGTCTTATTTTCAGTGTTCATGTGATTTTAGGGGTGTTAATTCATGTCCAGCGGGATCTAATAATGTTACAAAACATTTTTTGGAAGGTCGTAAACAGGCTTGCTGTGCTCTAACTATGAAAATATTTTGTTTATAAATAAGGAATCCTACTTGGTGGAAATTCACTTACCACAGTTGGGTCTGGAATCAATTAACCACGCAATAAAAGAGCTACGTTGCGCTTTGGATTTTGCGGTTTTGCTCTACCATGTTTGTTTGTTTTTTTGAATCACCAGTAAGTTCATGTTATGTCTTATTTACTCTTATTATGTCTACTATAGAAGTGTAAAGGTGACTATAGGGGTGTTATTTCATGTCCAGAGGTTTCTAGTAATGTTTAGCAGTGTACAGTATTTAGAAGGTCTTCCTATTAACCGTTGGAAAGGAGGGATGATTATATTGCCTTATGGGCCAGCGTACTCTGTGCGCCTCCTATCCTATTTTTTTCTTATGTCTCTCTCCACCCTGTGTGCCTCCACAAGGTCCCCAGAGGGATCCGCAGGCGGCGCGGGAGTTCATCCTGAAGATGTTTGTGGACTTAAACCCCGACAGCGACAAGATCATCTACTCTCACTTCACGTGTGCCACGGACACGGAGAACATCCGCTTTGTGTTTGCGGCCGTCAAAGACACCATCTTACAGCTCAACCTCAAAGAGTACAACCTGGTGTGAGCGAGGAGGGGCCGGTGGGCGGGGGTCGGGTGGTCGGTGGGGGCGGGGGGGTTGGGGCGTATCGCGGCGCTCTCGTTGCACAAAAGGCACACCTCTTCTCTCTCTTCTTTTTTTTTTTTGAAAGAGTGCGCTCGACCCTCTTACCACCACCATGCTCACGCTAGTACACACACACACACACACACACACACTCCCTCTTTATTTTTTCTTTTTTTGATTCAAATCTCTCGCGCCCTCCTTCCCTCCCGCCTCGACGGGCCTGGCAACCCTCGCACGGTGACTGAAAGGGACGTCGGTGCTTATTTTTGTGTGTGTGCGTGCGTTTGTGTGAACCCCTCCCAGAACCACGCCGCCATCGGGACGAGGATTTGGGTCTCCACCTCACGTCTATGAATGTACCCACCAGTGTGATTGCAAAAAAAAAAAAAAAAAAAAAAGCTAAAAAATAGAACTCTGTTATGTAGATGTCTACGTAAAAACACATTTAAGACAAAAAAGAAAAGAAAGCCCGGGAGGGAGCGGCGGCAAGGAAGTGTTTTTATTGCCGTTTTTAACGGTAGGCTACAATTTAGCACACCGTGGCTAAAAAGGAGGAAATATTTTTGAAAATCGACATCATGACAAGTATCCTTTTGGAGTATTTCTGTTTTTTGGCTTTATTCGACCGTACCGCTTCCCTCCTGCAGATCTTTTCTGGATGCATTTACAGCGGGGGTGTCCAAAGTGCCGCCCAGCTGTTGTTGTTGGTTTTTTTTATTGGCTCAAAATTACAACAAATTAATCTCTAAGGAGCAAAGACGACAAAAAAATAAATAAAATTGGACACCCCTGACGACAAACAGGGACAATCATGTGACCCGGCGCTTTTCTTTCTTGTTTTTTTGGAAAGTAAAAACGTCGTCTCTATAATGCCGTCCAATCAGACGCTTCCCGTCGCATCAAAACAGGATGTTCTTCTGTTTTTATTATTATTTTTTACTGTAGAGTTACTTTGTGTTTAAAAAAAAAAAAAAAAGATCGCTTGCTGTTTGAGCGGCGAGAGGAAAAGGGGCGGGGCTACGAACCTTTTACTGACACGCTCTGCGTATATTTGTTTGTACATACGTATACACGACGACGATGTACAAGAAAACATGCTCTGTGGTACACCATCTTTGGCAAAAAAAATAGAAAAAGGTATCTTGGGTGGGTTAGTATGTGTTTTTTTTTCTACTGTGATCTTGGATTTTATTGACTTGATTAAAGCGGACGTCACAGTTGAGTAATAAATAAATATAAATATATATATATATAGATATAAACTAACGAGCAGCAATCTTTACAGTATGGTGACGATTTTTAAGAGTAATTCAAGTTTTTTTTTTTTTTTTAATTTATCTAATTTATGGACCAGGTTTGAAGGTGTTGATAATTCCGACTGCTTTTGATTTTGTCATGTGTTTATTAATAACGCGCTCCCTTTTTCTCGTGTCACGACGGAGCCTACTTGAGTCTGAACTGCTGTAAAAAAACAAAAAAACAACAAAAAAACCACAAGAAAAAATAATGAATGTCTGGTATCGTAAGGATTTTAGTAGTTCTTGCTTTCTATTCGGGACGATTCCATTTGTACTCAGCCGTCATTTTCTTTAGGAGCCCTCACCTTTATTTACAACAAAGTGTATTTCCACTTGGTTATATATATAAATGTATATAAATACAGTAGTGTTCAAAATAATGGCAGCAATGTGACTAACCGGATGAAGTACGGTTATTCATATATTTCTATTGCTACTTGGAAAACAAGTTACCAGTAGGTGCAGTAGATTCTCAGAAAACACACAAGACCCAGCATTCATGATATGCACGCTCTTAAGGCTGTGCGATTGGGCAATTAGTTGAAAGGGGTGTGTTAAAAAACACACAAACTCAAAACTATTTTGTACAAACCTTTTCATT
Organism: Oostethus manadensis; assembly: GCA_024372805.1. Lineage (NCBI taxonomy): Eukaryota > Metazoa > Chordata > Actinopteri > Syngnathiformes > Syngnathidae > Oostethus > Oostethus manadensis. Next base: position 1,371,917 of record QODF01000026.1, on the reverse strand, counting down.
TCTAGGTATTGGAACTCCTGTGAATGACTAAACTAATATTTCGATTTTTATAAGTGCTTCACATCTGTGTGGCATGGACTCAACCAACTTGTGGCCCCTTTCAGCTGTTATTCCCCTCCAACATTCTTTAACAACATTCCACAATTCATGAACATTTCTTTGCTTCACAAACAGCATTTTTGATGTCACCCCACAAGTTCTACATTGGATTAAGGTCTGGGGATTGGGATTGGGAAAATGTAGCTGGTTTACTGGTGTGTTTGGGGCGATTGTCTTGTTGAAACAGCCAAATCAAGGGCATGTCCTCTTCAGCATAAGGCAACATGACCTCTTCAAGTATTTGGACATATGCAAACTGATCCATGATCCCTGCTATGGGATAAATACCCAACACCATAGTAGGAGAAACATGCCCATATCATGATGCTTCACTGTCTTCACTGTGTACTGTGGCTTCAATTTAGAGTTTGGGGGTCGTCTCACAAACTGTCTGCGCCCCTTGGACCCAAAAAGAAAAATTTTACTCTCATTACTCCACAAAATGTTCCTCCATTTCTCTTTAGGCCAGTTGATGTGTTCTTTTGCGAATTGTAACCTCTTCTGCACATGCCTTTTTTTAACAGAGGGATTTTGCGGGGGATTCTTGTAAATAGATTAGCTTCACACAGTTCTCTCCTAACTGTCACAGTACTTACAGGTAACTTCAGACTGTCTTTGATCATCCTGGAGCTGATCATTAGCTGAGCCTTTGCCAAGCCGGTTATTTTTTTATCTATTTTCCTATTTCTCCCACGTGTCTCTGGTTTTGCTCTTCATTTTAAGGCATTGGAGATCATTTTAGCTAAACAGCAACATTTTTTTGCACCTCTTAAGTTTTCCACTCTTTTTATTCAAAGTACGCTGTTCTTCTGAAAAATGTCTTGATCAATGACCCATTATACTCAGGCTTTCAAAGAGAAATGCATGTTTGGCAAGTGCTGGTTTTATCCTTAAATAGGGGCCACAAAATTGATCAGTGATTGAACGCCACACTCCTATTGTTTTGAACACACCCCTTTCAACTTATTGCCCAATTGCACAGCCTTAAGAGCGCACATCTCATGAATGCTAGCTCTTGTTTGTTTTCGGAGAATCTACTGCACCTACTGGTAACTTGTTTGCCATGTAGCAATAAAAATATACTAATGACAGTACTTCATCTGGTTAGTCACATTGGACCGCTATTATTTTGGAGGTTACCGTGTGTATATATAAAGAGAGACGGAGAGAGAGTGCTCTAATGCTTACCTAGACAATGTACAAACAAGCATAAGTGGATTGTTTTTCCTAACGTTGGTTGAACTTTTGGCAATCCACGCGCGCTATTTTCTTCATTTCCAGTTTCTCGAGGCTTGCTTTGATAGTGGCAGTGAAGTGCAGTCTTCTTCAGGTGACTTTAATCCCTCATCCTCATCAAGGGCTATCACAGTGGGGGTGCACAGGACTACAACACGCGTCACTCATCCTTTTGTGCCGAAATGGAGATGACTTTGATGCGTGTTTGTGCGCGTGATATACAGTACAAGAGGCAGAATGTTAACGCAAACCCAAAATGGTGTATTTAATGGCGGTTTACACACACAATGCAGTTTTTTACTTTATTGTTCCGGTGTTCTGCGGTGTTATACGCTTAAAAAAACAAACAAACACTACAGCTACATTAAGTACAGTATTGCAGGTGTTCCCGATGTTGCCAAGAAGCTGACACTCAAAAAACAAATTGCTGACAGAAATTCATATTTTCTTGTCAGCAGTGATGTTTCATATTTCTGAGATATACATTTCGTGTGTGTGCTAATGAACTCTTCTCATGCAGTGTTTCCCATACCGTGGCACGCCACAGATGCATGTGGACCGCCACAGATGCATTTTGATGGCTTATGAACACATTAGAACCCAACTAGCCAGAGAATAAGAAGGGTGCCGGTTAGAGCAGGGGTGTCCAAAACCAGGAAAAAGAAGGGGGGGGGGGGGCATACGTTCATCTAAATATTATGAAGATATACATGATAGCAAGGGCGAAAAAGAAAATACAAATATATGTATGAAAAAATAAACACAAGCAGTGATTTCATGAGAATAAAGTGATAATATATGGAGAGAAAAAAATTGCATGAAGTTGACATATTAATGACTAAAAATGTCCTTGTTTTTACAGTAATATTACAATAACAAAACAAAGAAACATTAAAATTAAAAACAGTAACAATAGAAGAAAAAACAATCTTAGGATAATAAAGTTCTAATATTTGGAGAAAAAATAAGTTGGGACTTTTTTGAATAGTAATACAGGGTGGGCCAAAAGTAGGGTTACCGTTAACATTTTACATTTATTTACATACGTTATATTTACACATTGGACATTTTACATTGAATATTTAATCTCTCCCGTGCTCACATAAATGTAAATGTCTAATAAATGTAAAATGTCCAAGCGTTAACTGTAACCCTACTTTTGACCCCTCTTGTATTACGGGAAACAGGAAAAGTGGCCATTTTTAGGAAATTCGGGGTGGGTAAAAACTATAAGATGATAAAGAATATGAAAATAAAGACATAATGTTAAGAGAAAAAACTTGAAATATGTGTAAAATAAAATAGAACTTGTAAAAATGCACACACAAAGTATTTTCACAATAATAAATACAAAATATTAGGAGATTAATGTCAAAAGTTGGAAAGAAAAAAAAGTTGCACTTTTTAGAAAATTTGGCAGGACACCATAATAATAAAGTCTAAATATTTGAATGAAGACATAACCGCAAAAATGGTTGAAATATTTGTAAAACAAAACCCGAGGGAAAAAAAACAGTAATTTTACGAGAGCAAAGGCAAAATATTATGACAAGTTATAATATCAAGAGAAAGAAAGAAGCAAAACGTAGAACCAGCCTAATACACGTTGTACACATAAACATTAACATGGGTGGATTTTTACATTTATTTTTCATGTAAAACTGCCTCCTTTGGCTTTTCAGCACGCTGCCCTCGGTGGAAAAAGGTGGACACCCCTGCTTTAGCGAGTGATCGGACCCCTCTTTTTCAACGAAGCGACCTGTTTTTACTCTGAAAAAGGAAATTTTACATATTTCTGTCCTAAATTAAGCATTAAAAATGACTAAATTAACTTAAAAAATATTTATATATATACATATATGTAAAAGCCTTTCAGAAGACTGATTGAAACAAGTCATATTTCACACTGGTCACTAGGTGTCAGTAATGTGTCAATTTTGAGCCGCTTTAGGGAGTACTCGGTGTTAATGTGGCTCCCAATGCTAACGTGTTATTTACTGTACGTCTTAAATGGCTTATTTTCTCTCAGTGTGTTGACTAACAGCAGTGTAGAGGTGACTATAGGGCTGTTAATGCCTGTCTGGAGGGCTCTAATAATTGTAAAAACCGCATTTAGAAGGGCCACAAATAGATTGCCATCCCATGGGAACCACTGTCAGGATCATTGTTTTGGTTGTTGGTTTTTTTTCCACCCAGTTTTCCACCATTCTTGTTGATTCAAAGTAGGAGGAACTGACGACATGATGCTGACATTTCCGCAAAGGCCTCGAACAAACTGCAGGTCGGGCCCCCAAATTGTGTCGCTAATTCTTCCTGTTGTTTTCAAACATCAAGCAGAAATTTTGCAGTGAATTCACCGCCTTTTCCGCTTTTCAGCGTGAATTTATGGTCTTATAATAACACATCGTGTGTATGCATACGTTGGGGGGGGCACCCTCTGGGGTCTTGAGCCGCCCACCTTTTTCTGTCAAAGTGGGTGCAGTTCATCGTAGCGGGACATGGTTCTTTACAGCAGATCGGGGTGCGTCGGCGCAAGGGCTGCTAATCTCAAAGTGTTATAAAGTCATGACAAAACGAGGCATGCCAAATGGCCCCCCCCCCCCATATCCTTGTTTAAAATGACACTACAGTGCGGACTCTGCTTGTGGCAGGAGTAGAAAGTACGGCGCAGTACTTTGTCGTGTTTTTCTATGTTTGTTATTATTTATACCATAAGGGAAGGTGTTTGCATGACACTTCAAATCTTTCCCGCAAAAATGTTATTGTGTGTTTCTTTTCCTCCTCACTTTAACGTTATGTTTGTTGCCTTTCAGTTAGAATCGTTTTTTTTGGGGGGGGGGGTTTGTAAAGCTTGCAGCATGTTCCCTTTTTTATTCCTGCTTTATATTCTTTAAAAAAAACACACACACACACACACACGACCAGACTGCGTTTCCCATAAACTCTGTCTCTGCATTGTGCATTACATAAACACCAAGAATGTTTTTTTTTGGTTTGTTTTTTGTTTTACTCGCCGTGTGCATTACAGGCCGACACCGCCGATAGATCGCAGCCCTGCGGGAAACGCTCAGTCGTCTTTCTCCCGCACGCTTAAGGAATTGCGAAGCGTGTGGCGTGTTGTTAGCTATGTAAAGCCAATGGTAATGGTGTATTATACGGAGTGTGCCAACCCCCACTCGTTCCAGAGCCAGGCTCTCTCTCTTTAAGTGCCAACACCGCTCGTCACGCGGCCGCACCCCACCCTCTTTAAAAGAATATAATAAAACGCCAGAGTTAGGTTCATAAAGACTATATTCTATGTTTAAGATTGAAAAAGGTCATGGATAATGTGCTGTTTTTGTTTTTAAAGTAATTCTAATCGCATGGGCTCTTTCTTATTTTGTGTTGCCAAGCGAGGGCTCGGATGTGTTCGCCGAGGGGCTTCATTCGGGCCGGGTTATGGATATATCGATTTTTCATGACTCTTCTTGCCATATTATTAATATTATTTTTTTTATTAAATGTGTTTTCATGTATTTTGTTTTTTCAACCACTGTTGCCTGATCCTCATTCAAAAACATGACGTGTGATCATCGCCGCCTTCTAAGAGAGAAACATAATGACAAGGTTATCTGTTTTAAAACTGAAATAAATTTTGTTCCTATACTTGCTGATCCTGCGTGTCGGGAACCCTTATTCGTGCCCGTGCTGGTTGCCCAACTATTAGTGTAAGAGCAGGCGTGTTTAGGCTGATTTGACACACGTCTGGCGTAAAAATGGCTAAATTAACAAAAATAATAAGGCATTTAAATACATGTTGATTTGCAGTATTCTACACTTGTCACTAGGTGTCAGTAAGGTCTCATTGAGGAGATCGTTTGGTGATCATGTGGCTCCCCCGTGATAACATTTTCATCTACGTGATCTTATTTATGTCTTAAATTGTTTATTTTCTTTTAGTTTGTCTACCAAAATTGGCGTGTAAAGATGAATACAGGGGTGTTATTTAATGTCTAGAGGGCTCTAATGTTAAGAAAAAACATCTCTACAAGGTTGTAAACAGGTTTTCTATGCTCTAATTCCCTAAATTTTCCATTTATAAAAAGGGAATCTTCACTTTTTTGTGATTGAATGTGCCCAATTAGGTAAGAAATTATGCGTATTTTAAGCAAATGTGACAAACAATGAACAATAGGAGCGTAAAGATGAATATAGGGGTTTTATTTGGTGTCTTAGAGGGCTCTAAAATAAGAAAAACATCTTTAGCAGGTCATAAACACGTTTCCTATGCTCTAACTCCCAATGCAGCTCATTATTAAAAAAAAAAAATGCATATTTAAGCAAATGTGACGCAAACAATGAATAATAGGATCGTAAAAGTGACCATAGGAGTATTATTTCATTTCCAGAAGGCTCTATTAAAGTTAAAGATCACATTTGGAAGGCAATAAATGAGTTTTCTATGCTCTTACTACAAAAATATTGCATTTATAAATAAAGAACCCTAGTTGGCTTATCACAGTCGAGTCATGCGTGTCGGGAACTGTCACTAGCCATCGCAAGGACCATTTGGTGATCATGTGGCTCCCCCGTGCTCCCCCATGTCAATCTATATTATCTTATTTATGTCTTAAATTGTTTATTTTCTTTTAGTTTGTCTACCAAATTGGGTAATAGGAGTGTAAAGATGCATATAGGGGTGTTATTTCATGTCTAGAGGGCTCTAATGTTAAGAAAAAAACATCTAGAAGGTTGTCAACAGGTTTTCTATGCTCTAATTCCCTAAATTTTCCATTTATAAAAAGGAACCTTTACTTTTTTGTGGTTAAATGCGGCCCTCTAGGTAAGAAATTATGCATATTTAAGCAAATGTGACAAAACATGAACAATAGGAGCGTAAAGATGAATATTGGTGGTGTTATTTCATGTCTAGATGGCTCCAATGTTAAGAAAAACGTCTTTAGAAGGTTCTAAACAGGGTTTCTATGCTGTAATGCCCGAAATGGTCCATTTATAAAAAGGGAATCATCACTTTTGTGTTGAAATGCGGCCTATTAGGTAAAAAAATATGTGTATTTAAGCAAATGTGAGGTAAACAATGAATAGTACGAGTGCACAGGTGACCATAGGGGTGTTATTTTATGTCTACCGCTCTAATAATGTTAAAAAACGTATTTAGAAGGTCATAAACAGGTTTTCTATGCTCTAACTACAAAAATATTGCATTTATAAATAAGGAACCCTACTTAGTTTATCAAAGTCGTGGCAGGCGTGTCGGGAACTGTCATTCTTGCCAGTCGTGATTAGCGTTTTACACATTATAGCGGGACTTTTGTAAATGCAGCATGTTGTTAGAGCGTCCTGAGCGCTGCATGCAGCGGTACTGAACTCCACCATCTCCGTTTTCTTGCTGCCCTCAGTCTCCTCTTGGATCAAAGGTGTCTACTGACCAACATAGGATGGTTTGGGCCTTTGACAAGGTAGTACAGTATTTCAAGTGTAGAAGATCATCTTCTTAAAAATGTCTACTTACACATACCCACCTCAACTTTTTGGGTTAAACACCCGATTCCCGCCATTGTTTTATTTACGGCAGCCATTTTAGGACGATGGCAATAGTTTCATCGGACAAACAGCTGTCAAATTGGCAGCCCAGGATGTCCTCTCGACAGCGCACCGGCTGAAACTTATAATCGAACCAGAACTGTAAGGGAACAAATTGGCCTGCGAGCACAAAGGGGGTCACTTCAGCTCCCGGCCACAGGGGGCGCCAGCGCCTTCGCCCCTCAGTTGATGGTCTGATGACGGCTCCTCTTCTCTGCCAGTCCAAACAGAGGAGAATAGCGGGCTCATGTGTCAACATCCAGGCTTTCCCTCGGGGAGGCGGAACGTTATTCCATAAAAACTCATCTTGCTTCGATCAAGCGCGTCTCCCTTTTGACACACGCAGACAATCCAAACTCCCACTCCTTTTCTCAGCCATTTCGCCACGTGACCGACTCCCGCTGCGAAGACAAGGATTGTTGCGCGCGCCCTCGTAATTCTGCGCTAGCCAACGTTGTTCCCAACGATGACAGGGTACAAAGTGCGAATACCAATCATTTAAAAATCACATCTCCGGGCGACGCGTTAGCTTAGCCAGCTAGCCCGCTTGGTTGGACCGAACGACGGAGACTCGGCGAGGGACGCTGCTGACATGATGTTTCCTCAATCGAGGCACTCGGTAAGTTGGCCACTAGTTTGTCCCGCTCGTGGAGTGAGCCTTCTGCGGCTAACGAGAGCTAGCGAGCTCGCGAGCTAGCTTGTTTGCTAGCTGCCTTGCTAGCTAGCTAGCTAGCTAGCTGGCTCCACCTGACACCGCGGGGGCAAATGTCAGCTTTTGTCACAATGACGCAGCATGTTACTTGTTATTTAGCATTATTTGCCAATTATTTGCTCGCCAACTATTAGAATCACATCGCTGTGGTGTTACGGAGCGTGTGTGGCTTGCTAGCTGTTGCCCGCAATTCAGTGGAGCATTCACTGTGCCTGCTGCCACCTAGCTAGCATGCACACGTTCACGTTATTTTTTTATATTCAAAAAATCTTTTTTGTTTTTGTTTAAGGCTACTTAAAAGAATCACACTTTTTTTTAACGTAAGGCTGAGTCAGACCACTCCTTAAAATATCTGCGATTTTGACGTTAAAAATCGTAATTTCACGGGAAAAAGTCTTAAATTACATGGAAAAGAAATTGTACTTTTTCAAGAAAAAATAATACATTTACGAGAATAAAAGTCGTAAATATTCCAAGAAAAAAGTCTCAATATTACCTTTGACCCGGGCCAAAGGTCACACAAGTCCCCTGTTTTTATAGCTGTCTCAGGCAATGCCTGTAACCTCTTGCTTTGGGAAGCTTTTATTTATAACTGGACAGCAAAACAGCGCAGATTAGCACGGGTTAGCATCATCTCACCGGTACCCCGCCCTCTCCACATAAGGCCCCCCTGTTCATAGTTGCCTCAGGCAATGCCTGTGACATCATGTTCAACTTTGGTAAATTTACAACTTTACTCTTGTAATATTACAAGCTTTTTTTTGTGTGTGCAAATTTACAACTTTATCATCGTAAATTTCCAACTTTTCTATCAAAATCTCAGGTGATTTGAATACTCCTTCGTAACAGCTTGAAACAGCTGTAGAAACAGGGGCCTTGTGTGACTTTGGCCTGGGTCAAATTATTGTAAAATGAAGACTTTTTTCTCATAATATTGCAACTTTTATTGTCAAATTACAATTTTTAATCTCAAAATTTCAGACTTGAATGTAGCCCAAATAAGCCGTCGTAGAGTCAGACCACTAACCAAAGGTAATACTACGATTTTTGTTCTCATAAAATTACGCCCCTTTTTTCATAAAATTAAGATTTTTTTCTCAGAAAATTAAAACTTTCAATCTCAAAATCTCAGACATTGTTTTTGTGGCCAAAATACTCCGCTGTACATTACCTCGAGCTGCTTTGAAAAAATTTGGACAGACCGAGACGCAAAATTATAGGAGAATTATCACAAAATGTTTTTTTTTAATGATAATATTTTGAGGGGAAAAAAGGTCTTACTTTAATGGGAAAATTGTGACTTGGTTTCTGAGAAATAGGAGTAAAAATTAAGTTGTTTTATTTCCTAAATTAACAATAAAAATCCTCTGTTTTTAAAAACAATTGCAGTATTGTTTTCATGATTTTTTTTCATATTTTTCTCAAATTGTACAAATTTTGGCTTCAAATTTACAAATTCTCATGAAAAAAAACCTCTTCACTCTAGTAAAATTGAGAATTTTTATTTGACAAATGATTTTCCTTAAAATATTTTTCCCTCAAAATAATTTTTTGTCAAAATCATTTGTTTTGTGAAATTTGAAATGGTTCTCAGAAAATGTACATTTTATTTTCAAAATGTAATTTTTTTTCTCATTAAATTTTTTTTTAAACCCACATTTTTAAAAAATTTAGATTTTTAAAAATCAAAATTTTAAAAATAATAGAACAGTTTAAGTTTTATGATAAAACTTTACTTTAATAGAATATGTAAATAAATTAGTCAAAAAATCTAATTTCATTTGGGAAACACTTTTTTTTCTTCCAAAAACCTCATCTTTTTCCATGATTATTTTTGGAAGGCAGAGAAATGTATTATTACTATGCACATTTCTAGTACTGTTATTTATGATATATATTGTGGTTTTAAACACACACACACACAAATACTTTCAAAAGAGCTCTGTTTCTGTTTTTTTTCCGACCTCTGCGTAACCCCACGACTAGATCTGGGTTTAGACCGATAATCCCAGCGTAGCGACCCCGCGGCCCCCTTTGCTTTTGTGCCACTTCATAGAGAGTAATGAGGTTTTTAGCGGTCGAGATTAAAGTCAGGATTAGGTCTTTTAGAAGGAGCAGACCTTCCTAATGCCTCCCGCATATGGCCAACGTTGGGCCAACACGTTTAATCTGGCCGTGTTTAAACACACTTCCTCAGTCGCCACCTTTTCTCTTGCTTGGACATCAACGTAGCCTTTTTTGCCAAAATCACAAATCAGCTTTCAGGGAAACTACGAGAAACCGCCTCCTTTATCCTGTCGGAGCCGACTCCTGAGGCGATAAAGATCAACTGCTCTTTCCGTACAAACTCTGCAATCCCGTCATTCCCTTCATTGTTTTTCATCAGAAAATGTTTTTCCTCTGGTGTTTAAAATGTGCTTTTCTTCACGGTTCGAATAAAAAGGGCTGCTGGACCGTTTGCTCTATAGTTTTAATACTAATTCTGACTAAATACTTTAAAAATAACTTTTTGTTTTCACTCAAATGACACCTTAAATTTTCAAAAATGACATTTGATTTACTAGTTGAATAAGAAAAAAAAATACTTTTTTTTTCAGAATTGAGAGAAATTAATGGAGGAAAAAAAAAACATCATCATGAAACTTCATCTGTACATTTGAACATTCCTGATTGTTACACAAGTGTAAAAAGAAGTTAACCATCGCTAATAAAGTGCAGTACATCTCACTATTTAAATGTACAACTACAACTCAATTCTTATAATTCTTATAATTATTCCCAAATTAATAATAAAAATCCTAATTTTGTTTTTCAAAAAAATTGCAATATTGTTTTCATGGCATTTTTTTTCATATTTATTTCATAAAATGTACCAATTTTGTCATCAAATTGACAATGAAGACAAAAAAAAAATTTAACTTCTAGTAAAATTAAGAATTTTTATTTCCCAAATTATTTTCCTCAAACTATTTTTCATATAAAATGATTTTTTTTTTCTCAATCATTTTTTCTCTCAAAATCATTTGTTTTGTGAAATTTAAAATGGTTCTTGGAAAATGTACATTTATTCTCAAAATTGCATTTTTTTCTCATTTAATTTTTTACAATTCTTATCAAATTAAAAAAATCTGAAATCACGATTTTGCTATGAAAAAATACCCCACCTAGTTTTTAGTTTTAATTCCAGTAAAATGAATTATTCTGATGACATTTTATGTCCCAAAATCATCATGAAACAAAATATTTTCCTTCTAAAATGAAATCATAGCTCTCCATCTCATTTTTTTTTTTTTGGTTCTAATTAAATGAAGTCTTTTTTTCCCCATGTGGACATTTTCTTTTTGTAATATTTCAGTGTTAAATTCTCATAAAACTGCAAACTAACAATTGTTAAAAAGACCCTCATGTCTCCGTGAAGTCAAACAAGTGTAAGAAAAAGACAGCGTGTAATGGCAGAAGGTGCCACGCAACGTACAGTTAATTTCTTGTCAAAATTGGTTTTATTTCCCAAATTGATAATCAAAACCCCTTTTTGAAAAAACATTTTTTCTCGTAAAACGTTATTTTTTGGTTTCAAATTGCTTTTTTGTTCAATAAAATTTAGTTTTTATCTTTAAATCTAGTTTCTCTTGAAATAAAAACGTCAATTACCATCATTTTCTCCATTAAAGAAAACCTAGGTTTTTTTTTTCTTAATTAGATTCTTGTTTAATTCTAGTAAACAGACTTGTTGCTTGCTGCTGACGATTTATTCCCAGTATTAATAACTTATTTCCTGAAAAATTACTTTTCATTTAAATGTTTTTTTCCTAAAATTTACAATTGTTCTCAAAATTAGCAAAACATTTGCAATTTTTCCTCATAAAATATCATTTTTTTCCCCCACTTAAAACTTTGTTTTCCTCCACTTCACCTTTTGATTTGGTTATCATTAAATAAAAACTTTTTTTCTTTCCCATATTAACATTTTTCAGTGTTAAGTTGTCCAAAAACTGTAAGATAAGAATGTTTATTGTGTGTACAGTTGAATATGCTTAACTGTCACACAAGTGTAAGTAGACCTCTAGTAACACATAACATGCAATGCAATAAGTCTGACATCTCACTTAAAAAAATAATAGTCCATGAAATAAAATAACTAAATTTGTAAATTGAGTAAAATAAAGACTTTTTTGCTGTTTAACCCTAATGAGGATAAGCGTTATAGAAAATGAATGAATGAAAAGTTTTAGTTGCAAAATTAACATTTATTTTTTGTAGTCCTCAAATAATACAGTATTTTTAGATGTACATTTTTTCTCCTAAATTTGCAAATTTTTTTTCAGTCATAAAAGTGTTTCATTTCTTTTTTCTTCATCTTTCTTTTTGATTCTTATTAAACAAAGACACCACCCCCCACCCTCCGTTATTTGCAAAATAAATTCCCAAAATAATTATTTTTTAAATCTTAAATATATTTTTAATGTACATTATTTTTCTCCAGAAAGTAGCAATTTTCCCTAATTTTGTCATTTCTATTTCCAAAAGGAAATTTTTTTTAGTCCTTTAAAAGTAGTACAATTTTCTTCTAAATGTACTCTTTTTTTTTTTTTTCCCTCATAAAAATGTTTCATCTCTCTTATTTTGCTGCTGACATTTTATTCCCAAAATAATTATTTTTTAAATCTTCGAAAATATATTTTTAATGTACATTATTTTTCTGTAAACATTAACATTTTTCTTTAATTTTTCTTATAAAACTTATAAATTTTATAAATTTATGAGATAAAATTATATTTAATTTTAGTTTTCAACAAAAATACAATTTTCTTCTAAATGTATTTTTAAAATACTTTTTTTTTTCCTAAAAAGTTTCATCTCCCCCCACTTATTTATTTTTGTTATGTATTTTTATTTATTTTATTTTACTCATACTATTTGCAAAAACAGACTTTTTTGATGCTGACTCTTTATTCCCAAAATATATTTTTAATCTTCATAAAAAAATGTTTAATGTACATTATTTTTTTCTAGAAAGTAACAATTTTCTTTAATTTTTCTCAAAAAACTTCCTCATAAAATTTGTATTCCCAGAATTAATTATTTTTTTAGTTCACTTTTCCTCTAAAATTACTCATAAAATTTACACTTTCTTTCTCATAAATTTTTTTTTTTCCTCATAAAAATGTTTACTCTGTCTCCACTTCATCTTTCTTTTTGGGTCTTATAAAATACTTTTTAAACCCATATTATTTGCAAAAATATACTTTTTTATTGCTGACATAATTCCCGAAATAATTATTTTAATCTTCAAAAAATATCTTCTTAATCTACATTATTTTTCTCTAGAAAGCAACAATTTTCTTGAATTTTTCTCAGAACGTACCATTTTTCCTCATGAAATTTATATTTTTTTTCCCAGAATTAATTTTTTTTGTTTGTTTTCAAAAAATGTACAATTTTTTTTTTAATATTGACCTTTTTTCCCCTCATAAAATGTATTTTTTTCCCTCCAAAAACTTAAAATGTTGAATCTCTTCCCATTTCATCTTTCTTTTTCCCTCATATGCACCGCATGCAATCCGATGAGCCTCACTGGTTAACATTCCTCACTAGAACGCAAGTGTAAAATGAAGTTAAGCTCTATTAATAGCATGGCGGAAAAACCATAAACAACACTTATCTTGCTCTGCCCCAATTTTGTGGCCAGGCATCCGCTCAGTCCGGCCAACCCCTCAAGTTCACCACCTCGGACTCGTGTGACCGCATCAAGGACGAGTTCCAGTTCCTCCAAGCACAGTACCACAGGTAAAGACACACACTGGTATATTTGATAGGTTGGGATGTATGTCCTCTCACCTTATTGTCTTCCTTTCTCCAGTTTGAAGTTGGAATGTGACAAACTGGCCTCGGAGAAGTCCGAGATGCAGCGTCACTACATCATGGTGAGCGTGGTGTGGTGTATTTTTTTTTTTTTTTAGGTATTTCATACGACGTGTTGTCCTCATACAGTCATACCCTTTGTGTATTGCAGTACTATGAAATGTCTTATGGGCTGAACATTGAAATGCACAAACAGGTAAACCGCCTGCTGACTGCTTCTCCAAGCACCGGTATGTCCGCATGTCCTCGTCTCACACAGTTGTTTTTTCCATGTCCTTCTCAGGCGGAAATAGTCAAAAGACTGAATGGCATCTGTGCCCAGGTGCTGCCGTACCTGTCACAGGAGGTAAGGACGAGTCCGATGTCATGAAACACATCATGTAAGACGCAGGCAAACGTGCGTGCGTCACGCCGGTCTGTGTGGCGTTTATTTTTGGCTTTTGTTTTAGCACCAGCAGCAAGTCATGGGCGCCATCGAGAGAGCCAAGCAGGTCACGCCCCCTGAGATGAACTCCATCATACGGGTTGGGCGAAAATTACAACTTCATTTATTAGTATTTTTCTCTTTGTGTCGAACATTTATATCCAGTTATTATTTTCCATAGAAATAGACCTTTAAAAATAAAATTGCAAACTTGTTTTCTTGCAGTATTATGTTTCTAAGAGTTCAAATATAATTATATGATTACATTTAAGTAGTCTATCTGACTTTATTCTTGCAAAATTATGAGGTCGGGTTTAAATTTTTTTTTTTTTTTTTAATTTCAAGCCACGCAAAATAAAATAGCACACAAAATACATTACACAGAACATAATCAAAATAATGAAAAAAATTTGGCTCAAAGGAAGACAAGCTTATTTACAGCCACCCCCGATTCGTAACACTAATGCCAGTTATGTTAGCACAATATGCAGCATGATGTACTGTATATTGTAATACATAAATATAAACACAACATAATATACAGCATGATACTGTACATAATTACATAAATATAAACACAACATGCACCATGATATACTGTACATAATACATAAACACAATATGCAGCATGATTACTGTACATAATACATAAACACAATATGCAGCATGATAACTGTTCATAATACATAAATATAAACACAATATGCAGCATGATGTACTGTACATAATACATAAATATAAACACAAAGTGCAGCATGATATAATGTACATAATACATAAATATAAACACAATATGCAGCATGATATACTGTACATGATAATACATAAATATAAACACAATATGCAGCATGATATACTGTACATGATAATACATAAATATAAACAAAATATGCAGCATGATGTACTGTACATGATAAAGGCAAATGTGAGCATTTGTGAGCAGCAGTACGGTTTTATGCCAAAAAAAAAAAAAGAGTACAACAGATGCAGTATTGGCTTTGAGGATGTTGATTGAGAAGTACAGGGAAGGTCAGAGGGAGCTGCATTGTGTTTTTGTAGATCTGGAGAAAGCTAATGACCGGGTGCCCAGAGAGGAACTGTGGTATTGTATGAGGAAGTCTGGAGTGGCAGAGAAATATGTTAGAGCGGTGCAGGACATGTACAAGGACTGTAAGACAGTAGTGAGGTGTGCTGCAGGTGTTACAGAGGAGTTCCGAGTGAAGGTGAGACTCCATCAGGGATCAGCTCTGAGCCCCTTCTTGTTTGCTATGGTGATGGACAGGCTGACAGACGAAGTTAGACAGGAATCTCCATGGACTATGATGTTTGCAGATGACATTGTGATATGTAGTGAGTGCAGGGAACAGGTGGAGGAGAAGCTTAAGGGGTGGAGGTTTGCCCTGGAAAGGAGAGGAATGAAGGTTAGCCGGAGCAAGACGGAATACATGTGTGTAAATGAGAGGGACCCAAGTGGAAGAGTGAGGTTACAGGGAGAAGAGATAAAGAAGGTGGAGGATTTGAAGTACTTAGGGTCAACAGTCCAGAGCAATGGAGAGTGTGGAAAAGAGGTGAAAAAGCATGTCGGGTGTGATGTGTGAAGAAGAGTTTCAGCTAAAATGATAGGAAAGTTGTACAAAACTGTTGTGAGACCAGCGATGTTGTTTGGTTTAGAGACAGTGCCTCTGACGACAAGACAGGAGGCAGAGCTGGAGGTAGCAGAGATGAAGATGCTGAGGTTCTCTTTTGGTGTGACCAGGATGGACAGGATCAGGAATGAGCACATCAGAGGTACAGCACATGTTAGAGGTTTTGGAGATAAAGTCAGAGAGGCCAGACTGAGATGGTTGGGACATGTCCAGAGGAGAGTGAATATATTGGTAGAAGGATGCTGAGTCTTGAATTGCCAGGCAGGAGGCCTTAAGGAAGACCAAAGAGGAGGTTTATGAATGCAGTGAAAGAGGACATGAAGGTAGTTGGCGCAAGAGAAGAGGATACAGAAGAGAGTGTTAGAATGAGTCAATTGATTCGCTGTGGCGACCCCTGAAGGGATAAGCCAAAAGAAAAAGAAGAAGATTATTTAATATTTAAATTAGCTCCGCCGCATGCTGGCCTCACAGTCAGGAGCTTCAGGGTTCGAATATCCGTTGGGCATCTCTGTGTGGAGTTTGCATGTTCTCCATAAATATAAACACAACACAATATGCAGCATGATATACTGTACGTGATAATACATAAATATAAACAAACTTGTGCAATATGTGTTATTAACGCGTTATACATAGAAAAATGACAAATTGTGGTACGTTTTGTTTAAAAACATTCTCTTAGAAACAAATTTTTTCAGCTAAATAATTAAAAGATTAAGTTCTACAAAACAGAGAAAATTAATGAATGAATGAAAGAGTCAACAAAACTTAAATGACAGCATTTTTCAAGTAAAAAAATGTTTAATAGGTTTTGTTTTCTAATAAAACTATATTTTGTCTGCTTAATTCTTCCTGATTGTTATAATGTAATATAAAAACAATTTACCATGAGTTACCAGTAGGTGCAGTAGATTCTCAGAAACAAACGACCCTGCATTCATGCTTTTTTGTGTTAAAAAAAGCAGTGTCTGCCCGTGACTTTACAAAAACTGTTTTGTACAAACTTTTTTGTTTCTAGGATTTGGCAACCCTGTGAATGATTAAACTAATATTTTTTTTATAACTGCTACACATCTGTGTGGCATGGACTCAACCAACTTGTGGCACCTTTCAGCTGTTATTCCCCTCCAACATTCTTTAACAACATTCCACCATTCATTAACATTTCTTGGTTTTGCTTCACAAAGAGCATTTTTTATGTCACCCCACAAGTTCTCTATTGGATTAAGGTCTGGGGATTGGGCTGGCCCCTCCAAACATTCATAACGTTTGTAAGCAAGATTTATCTGGTTTACTAGTGTGTTTGGGTTGATTGTCTTGTTAAAAGAGCGATTTCAAGGGCATGTCCTCTTCAGCATAAGGGAACATGACCTCTTCAAGTATTTGGACATATGCAAACTGATCCATGATCCCTGCTATGGGATAAATACCCAACACCTTAGTAGGAGAAACATGCCCATATCATGATGCTTCACTGTCTTCACTGTGTACTGTGGCTTCAATTCAGAGTTTGTGGGTCGTCTCACAAATGGTATGCGGCCCTTGGACCCCCCCCCCCCC
>QODF01000026.1:1322835-1354053 GCA_024372805.1 Oostethus manadensis | reverse complement strand
TTGTCCAGCATCATAACAGCTGAATGGGAGTCAAGCTGCCTTTAAATGCTGAGCAAAATTTCTTTGCCAAGGGAGATTTCATAATCCAAATGAGTCTCCCTTGACATTTGACTGCGTTTATTATGAATTTTGTTGCGCCACATTTCGATGCTGGACCTGTGGGTCTTTTTTGTTGTCTGAGAATCTACTGCACCTACTGGTAACCTGTTTGCCATGTAGTAGTAAAAATATACTAATAACCGATTAATCTGGTTAGTCACATTGGACTACTATTATTTTAAAAACTAATGTGTATGTGTGTTGTTTGCAGCAACAGCTGCAGGTGCAGCACCTGTCTCAGCTGCAGGGTCTGGCCCTACCTGTGGCCCCGCTGCCCCTGGGCCTGACCCCTCCCACCCTGCCGGCCGTGTCGTCCAGCTCGGGCCTGCTGTCGCTGTCGTCGATTCTGGCCAACTACTCACACGGCCAGGCCCAGGCTGCCAAGGAGGACAAGGCCCGCGACAGTGCCGAAAGAGCGCCCAGGCCGGAGGACGGGGACAAGTCCGACTAAAGTGTCTCTGAAGGTCTCTGAGGTAATGCTGTCAGCGTGCGTGTGTGTGTGTGTGGGTGGGTGGAGGTGGGTGGTGGTGTTACTAAGGTGGGACAATGTCAGGAGGGGCGTGCCCTGTAGATATTATTTAGTGGACTACGTAGACTCACGCTTGTAGATTTTGACTTAGACGCCATTGTAGTGCAAGCCACTGATTGTTTCTTTGTTCGGAGTGACAGCCTTCAACTTTTCCTCTCCCATTTCTTTGCATCCCCTTCAGTCCTCCACATGTTTACTGGAGCTTGGTTCTTTTGTAGTCCAATGAAAAGATGTTTCTTAAAGGGACAGTCAACCTCAAAACACATGATCCTTCACTTCAAAAACAAACTTGTATTTACTTTATTTTTCATTTGTTTTGCTTTGCCATCCAGCTCTGTACCTCAATCCTATCTGATGGGATTTTCTTGCATTACAACGCTTTCTACGTATTGTGTACTTAAACCACCTGAGGCTGTCCGGGAAGGGGATTTGTCTTGACACCTTTGTTTTTTTTTTGTGAAACTGCAGGCAGATTAGACATTGAAAACGTGTGTTTGTATGTCTGTGTGTGTGTGTGAGATGCAATTGGAGGTAAGGGAAAACACTTTTTATTTTTTTCGATGGATCTCCTTACTTGCTTGAAGCACCTTTTCCTTGAATGGGCCACAGTTTTGCTGCAGCGCCCCCTGCTGGTCTATTCTTCAACTGACCTAGTATGTTTTCTCTTTTTAAAATAACTAGCATGTCTTTGGGACGTGAAGGACTACACTAACACTCTTACAGGAGAAAAACAATATTTTAAAAAAAGAATAAAATTACATTTCATTTCTGTAAAATTAGTTTTTTCTAAATAATTTACCAAATATGTACTTTTTTTGTAATTTATGCTCACAAAATAATACATTACATTTAAACTTTTGTTGCATATAATTTCTTTTGATTAGCATTATTTTTTCCCATGTTTATATAAACAGTATAGAGTAGAACCTCGACTTACGAAAGCCTTCTTGTATGAAAACTAATACAAATCGGGCTTTCAAGACATTTCCGTCCCGTTTAACAAAACATATTTCAAAATATGAAAATGAAAATCGAAAGTGCTCCCCCAATTTGGAATCTACTGCACCGCCATACAAGCTGCCAGCCCCTGGGGCGCTAATGCATCAAAGTCTGATGATGTGGAGATTTACATATCTGCTTATTCATTCATTTATTTTCTATGCCGCTCTTCCTCATTAGGGTCGCAGGTATGCTGGAGCCTATCCCAGCTGACTTTGGACGGTAGGTGGAGTACACCCTGGACTGGTCGCCAGTCAATCGCAGGGCAGACAAACAAACATTCACACTCACGTTCACACTGTAATGGACAATTTAGATTGGCCAATTCCTTTACAGAACATCCATCCATCCAGCTATCCATTTTCCTCCGCTTATCCGAGTCTGGGTCGCGGGGGCAGCAGCTTCAGTAGGGAAGTCCAGACTTCCCGGTCCCAAGCGACCTCTTCCAGCTCCACCGGGAGGACACCAAGGCGTTCCCAGGCTAGCTGTGAGACATAGTCCCTCCAGCGTGTCCTAGGTCTTCCTGGGGGCCTTCTCCCGACTGGGCATGCCCGAAACACCTCACCAGGGAGGCATCCGGACTAGATGCCCGAGCCACCTCAACTGGCTCCTCTCGATGTGAAGGAGCAGGGCTCTACTCTGAGCTCCTCCCGGATGGCCGAGCTCCTCACCCTATCTCTTAGGATGAGTCCAGCCACCCTACGGAGGAAACTCATTTCTGCCGCTTGTATCCGCGATCTCGTTCTTTCGGTCATGATCCATAACTCATGACCATAGATGAGGGTGGGAACGTAGATCGATCGGTAAACAGAGAGCTCTGCCTTCCGGCTCAGCTCTCTTCACCACGACGGTCCAGTACAGCGACCGCATTACTGCAGATGCTGCACCGATCCGTCTGTCGATCTCACGCTCCAACCTTCCCTCACTCGTGAACAAGAACCCGAGATACTTGAACTCTTCCACCTGAGGCAAGACCTCACTCCCAACCCGGAGGGTACAGTCCACCCGTTTCCGACTGAGAACCATGGCCTCGGATTTGGAGGTGCTGAGTCTCATCCCAGAAGCTCCACACTCAGCTGCAAACCGCTCCAGTAAACGCTGAAGGTCACAGCCTGATGAGGCCATAAGGACCACATCGTCTGCAAATAGCAGAGACGAGATCCTAAGGTCACCAAGCTGGACTCCCTCAACACCTAGACTGCGCCTAGAAATTCTGTCCATGAAGATTATGAACAGAATCGGTGACAAAGGGCAGCCTTGGCGAAGGCCAACGTTCACCGGAAAAAAAGCTTGACTTACTGCTGGCAATGCGAACCAGGCTCCTGCTTCGATTGTACAAGGACCGAATGGCACGTAGTAGCGGGCCACCAATCCCGTACTCCCGGAGCACCCCCCACAGGACACCACGAGGGACACGGTCGAATGCCTTTTCCAGGTCTACAAAGCACATGTAGACCAGTTGGGCAAACTCCCACATACCCTCCAGTACCCTTGCAATGGTGTAGAGCTGGTCCAGTGTTCCGCGACCGGGACGAAAACCATATTGCAGCTCCAGTAACCGAGGTTCGACTAACGGTCGTGCCCTGGACGTCCTCACCCTGGAGCCAGGCCTGGGGGAGGGGCTCGCAGGCGAGCGCCTGGTGGGCAGGTCTTCACCCGTGGGACCTGGCCGGGCCTAGCCCGAAGAAGCCACACGGGAACTCCCCCCCCCCCCCGCAGAACTACCACCTGCGGGGGCAAGCATAAGGGTCCGGTGCTGTGTGATTTGGGCAGTGGTCGAGGGCGGGTTTCCGGGCGACCTGGTCTTCGGCGGCCAAACGTGGTTCCTTTATAGAACATGTCCAACAAAAATCAAGAAAAAAAGTCTTACTTGCATCAGGTCGTCATATGATTTTGGTGAATGAAGAAGTAACTCTGGAATTAAAGGACACCACTACATTACACAACCAAATACCCCCCCAAAAAACCCTCAAGGGTAAAGTTCAAAAACAGATGCAAGCATTGATAGGGTTATGACCCAAGATGTTTCATGCACCTTGAATTGGATATCATTTAAAACCAGTAAGGTTCTTGCTGTGACGTAGAACAGCATTCCTGTAAAAAAAAAAAAAAAGTACCAGTATGACCTTTGATCTCCTTTGCCTCACGCATCTCAGACTAGATGTCACTCAAAATCTGCAAAGTTCTTGCTTTGAGAGACAGCTGTAACTCCATTATTGTTATGAGTACAAAATAGTGAACTAATATGACCTTTGATGCTAATTGTGGGCCAGTTAGTGTATACACTTCGGATATCTGTAGATAAAAACATATTTTTATCTGCGAATAAATGCAATTAATTATAAGTTAACTGGACAAAAATTACAATTAATCACAAAAATGTTAATTGATTGAAAGCTCTAATATGTATAATATGAGTTTTTACTATAATTATAGATATCTATATATATATCTATATATATATATATCTATATATATATATCTAAAGATATATATCTAAAGATATATATATATATAGATATATCTATAGATATATCTATATATATATATATATAGTAAACACATGACCTTTTCCATGTAAAAAAAAAAAAACATCTTTTAATTTGCACAGTTTAGTGTTTTTTTGCATAGGAGTTCACACATTACAACCTAATTAAAAAATCAAACAATATATTTACACAAAAGGACGGCTTTGTGCATCAAATTGATTTTTTTAATTTTTTTTTTTTTACATTTTTTTCTCCTAAATTACAATATACTAACTTAGCTTTTATTTGTTTAAAAAAGTGCTTAAGCGCATTGTCCGAGTTACTTTATTTCTCGTAAAGACTTGAATCCTTCGTGGAGTAAAATTAGGAATTGATAATATGATTTGACCTTTGGAATATTTTACCACTTGATCCTCATAAAAGTATGACGTGAATTATAAACTGTCATCAAAAACGTCCAATTGGGATCCAAATGTGTGTAAAAACAAAATTTCTGACAATATTCTGTTTTATTTCCTTGGTAGTCTTTTTCTGTGTGTTAGTTTGGAATCGCCAAACGAGCCAACTAGTGATCAAAAAAAAAAAAAAAAAAAGTTGCTTGTCCACCTAAGGCCAGCAGGGGGCGGCGCTGTTCTCTCTTTGGCTCTGTTGTGACGTCGCGCACTCACAAGGCTGATCTGAGGTCAGTTACAATGTGATTTTTATTTTTTTACATTCACCCCCAACCGGAGCTTACACAACTCCCTGAAACCCCTTTTCTTTTTTTATTATTAGTTATAAAACTTTTTAACCATAATAATTTTAGAAAAAGCACTTAAGCGGTGACTCTGTGCTAAAACAAAATATTTCCCCTACTTATGAAAACGGTCAAGTGAATGCTGTGTGTTTTTGTTTTTGCGCTGTGAAGGGCCAATTTGTACACATATGAATATATCAATATACATATTTTTTAAAGCATTTTTGTATGTTTCAAAGCTGCTTTTTAACGTGTGTGTAACATGGAAGACGTTTGTTTTGTGTGTGTGTGTTACATTAAGAGGCACAATGTCCTTTTTCGTTTGTTTTTCCTCTCTTTCTCTCATCCTCGGCAACAGTTTGCTCAGTTTGTAAATGTTTGATCCTTTTTTGTGCAAAGACGAAAAATGTGTTTTAAAAAGCTAAGACATCAAGAAGAAGATGAAAAGTAATAAAAAAAAGAAAAGATGTTAAGTGAAAAGAAACTGTGTACGCTAATGACAACAAATCAACCATTTAGCAGTAAGGGAGCTTCTCTGGTGCCTTACAAATAAAAGATGTGATTGATTGGACGCGGTGTGGATGTGTTCTTTGGCTCTTGCCGGGACGCGGTGATTACCACCAGTTACGGGTGAGTCAGTTCCTTAATGGCAATATAGACAAAATCATAGTGTTATAGTAAACATAATTTCTTTAATTATGCGGGAATTGATTTTAACAGGGTAGCCGTGATCGTTATTGTCGTTGACATAATGTCACTTTATGCATATATGCCACAGTAGAGTATCTGTATTAAATGCAGCATTAGGGATAAAATAAATGTCAAAGAAAATAGTGTGTAGAGTGATCGATAAAAATAATTCCGTTCCATTTTCCACCACTTATCCGGGTCATGGGGGTAGCAGTCTCAGTAGGGATGTCTAGACTTCCCGATCTCCGGCCACGTCTTCTAGCTTCACTGGAAGGACACCAAGGCGTTCCCAGGCCAGCTGTGAGTCAATCCATCCAGCATGTCCTAAATTGTGCCTCAGGGCCTTTTCCCGGCTAGGCATGCCTGAAATACATCACCCAGGAGGCGTCCGGACTAGACCAACTGTCACAGTACTTACAGGTAACTCTAGGCTGTCTTTGATTATCCTGGCGCTGATCATTGGCTGAGCCTTTGCTATTCTGATTATTCGTCAATCCAATTTAATAGTTGTCTTACGTTTTCTACCATGTGTCTCTGGTGTTGCTCTCCAGTTTAAGGCATTTTAGATGAACAGCCCAATTTTTTTTGCACCTTTTTATCAGTTTTCCCCTCTCCGATGAACTTTTTAATGAAAGTTTTTCTGAACATGTTGAACGACCCATTTTCCTCAGGCTTTCAAAGAGAAATGCATGTTCAACAAGTGCTGGGTTCATCCTTAAATATCACCCGGGAGGCGTCCGGACTAGATGCAGAGCCACCTCAACTGGCTCCTCTCAAAGTGAAGGATCAGCGGCTCTACTGTGAGCTCCTCACCCTATCTTTTAGGGTGAGTCCTGGCGCCGCTTGTATCTTTGATCTCATTCTTTCAATCATGACCCAAAGTTTGTGATTGATCAGTAAACAGAGCGCTTTGCGTTCTGGCTCAGCTCTCTCTTCACCCACGACGGTCCGGTACTGTTGACCTCACTCCACCCTTCCCTCACTAGTGAACAAGACCCCGAGATATTTGACCTCCTCCACCTGAGGACAGACCTCACTCCCACATTCCACCCGTTTCCGACTTAGAACCATGTCATCCCAAAAGCTTCACACTCAGCTGCAAACTGCTTAAGTAAACGCTAAAGGTCAGCCTGATGAGGCCAGTACACTTGCAAGAGTGTAGAGCCGGTCCAGTGTGCCGCGACCGAAACGAAAACCACATTGCACCTCCTGTAACCGAGGTTGGACCAACGGTCGTACCCTTCTCTCCAGCACCCAGGGAGGCTGAGGAGTGTGATAGTACAGCACAAAACAAATTATTAAGTAACATAAACATGGTAGCACAAAAAAAAAAAAATATATATATATATAAGCATAATAATGAGCAGAGAATTCAATATAAAAAAAACGCAGAAAAGATTATTTTAAATCTAAATAATAGAAAATAAATAGAAAATATTTGTAAAACACAAATAATTGGGAACAGTTTAAATAATATAAACTAGTAGCAGAGACAGAAAAATAAAAAGAGCACAAAAGATATTGAATAATATATAACGACAGAATGACATTTACACTGCTTATTAAAGTAAAGGTTACACTTCCTTTTTTGTGAAGGCAATATTGCAGTAGAATTTCAGAGCGGAATGGGTTGACAGGAAAACACGGCGGAACCCGCTTAAGCGTTCCACTCTAGCATAAGAATGATCAATGGAAATCCAAATAATGAACCCACGGAGGTCTGGAATCACAATCATGCTTAAAACACAATTTAAGATGAGGCTCAGTTGTGTTCGTGTGTGTTTGTGACCTCCAATGTCTCGACGTGACCTGATGCTCTCCTGAGGGATCTTCTCCCAGACCTGGATCAGGGTGTCAGCCAACTCCTGGACAGATGCACGGACGGATGGAACAGCCCCAGAGGTATTCCATTGGGTTCGGGGAACGGGCAGGCCAGTCCATAGTATCAGTGCTTTCCATGTGCAGGAGCTGCTGACACACTACCTACCTTCTTTTTTTTTACCAGCCTGTATGTAAGTACTGTACTGGTATGTTGAAAATGACCACCCCAAAACCCTTGTACTTTTGCTGTAAGAAAATTACAACAAAAGTGGTGGTGGACAAACAGCAGGGGAAGGCCGTTGTGGCTGACATAGCAATACCGAGTGATTGCAACATGAGAAAAGAGAAACACGAGAGGGCCTGGATGGTAAAGGTGACAGTGGTGCCCGTGGTCACCTGAGCATTTGGGCCAGTAACCCCCAAACTGGAACCGTGGCTACAGCAAATCCGAAAAGTGCAGTTCTAGGAACAGCAAAGACACGGCGCAGACCCCTTATCCATCCAGGCTTCGGGTAGAGGACCCGAGCTGCTTTTTGCTCCAGTTTTCCATTTTTGCTGGTTTTCGTTTGATTCTTGTTAAATGTATCATTTTATTGTTGTTTTCACTCCTTTATTTCAATTGTTTTATAATGCATTGGGGTGAACACTTTTGATTAAATATGTTTTTAAAGAAACAAAAAGCTCAGAATGAGAACTGTCAGTGCAAAAAAAACAGAAGTGTCGTTCGATTGCGTAAATTGCAACGGAAAACAACAATTCCAGCGTCTGTCGATGACGTGGTACGCGACTGCTCTATGATTGGCGGAGCGCGGGTGTACGTAGCAACGGTCCGGAAGATGTCGCTCGGGCCAGTCCTAAAAAACTTCCGCCTTAAGTTGTAAAGAAAACATAGCAGCTAAAAGGCTCTCGGACGACGTTGCGACACCCCCGCCCCCAGTTTAAGAAGTCTGACCAAAGGTAGAGACGAGTACACACTCGGAACAAATGACATGTTTGCCGCCGCGTTTGACTAAGCCTCGGCGTAGGCTTTGCTCTTTGCTAGCACCTCCGCGGCGGATGCTAGCGGTCGGGTACCGTCGAGCCGCTCGGCTGTAGGCCTCGATTGGAAATCTACCCGGTTAAATCGGGCGGAGCGGCGCGCGTCGACACGATTGCGTGCTTTTGTATCGTCTTCGCGGGTCGCGAAAGGTAGCCGCACCGAGTGAAAGATACGTTAGCCGGTTAGCTTAGCTGCTGCTAGTGTAGCTGTAGTCGGTGCGGCTTTGCTAGGAGAGAAGCCTCCTTAAGCACTGAGGCGGACGAACCTTTCTGCTGTTACGTGTCTTTTAAATGTACATTTAACAAGCTCCCACGTGAAATGGGCCTTTCGAGCGGGTGTTCTCACCCTTAGTTGTGTTTTGGGGGGTCCAATGGGAGACTTGTAGTCAGAAACCCCCAAAACCCAAAGACTTTGAGTGAAGACTTGGCACTTTCAATGTAATATATGTACATAGTTATTCTTTTAAGGTTCAAGGGAGTTTATTTGGGCGGCCGGGTCTGCTTTGCCGACTTGGAACGGCAGTGCCACTCCCCTACCGGCCATTTAACAAACTCTTCCTGGTAGGGTTGTCTGTACGCATGTTAATGTCGTTTGTGCAGCATCAAAGCACCGAAAACGTTGCCTTCAGGGACCGGCTTTGCGCGGCTCCCATGAAAACAAATGGGTGAATAAATGGAAATGTAGCACTTCCAGTGTCAAACTGATAGCACTTTTAACGATGCCGTACAAATGTATCTGCTGCTGACACTAATATTGATAGTAAACTCCAAAAAAGTGACTTTTTTAACAGTAAAACCATTTTTACAGTCGTAAATATTGCAATATCGTGGTTCGATTATGGTCCCCTCGCTGTATTGTGCTATTTCAGTAATGAATTAATAAATGATCGCGGTTTTCTTCTTCTGCTTGTTTTTTAAATTATTATTATTATTATTGGCAGTTTGCAAGCGTGCACTACCGCCACCTTCTGATAAGGAGTGTCGATCGAGATGCTAAAACCCCCCCACAAAAATAATAATAAATAAAATAACATAAAACAAATGCCTTTTGAATACAATTAAAATAAATAAAATTTAAAACATACTAAATACACTAATGATACCTAACAAATCAAAACGACAACCCTCAAAACAATACTACAAATACACTAACCAACCTAATAAAGTAAAACTACTAATTTAATAAACTAAATCATTTATCTAAACCTGTTTGTATATTTCCTTAAACCCCATATGCTTTGAATCTACCCTCATATATATTCCCCACTATCATCCTAACATTCTTTCTTTCTAATTACTTACTACTACTACTATCTACTACTAATACTTACTACAATAAAATAATACATGCTCGATGTTTTCTACTTCATTACAATAGTCACACAAACCTATA
Source organism: Oostethus manadensis (assembly GCA_024372805.1). Lineage (NCBI taxonomy): Eukaryota > Metazoa > Chordata > Actinopteri > Syngnathiformes > Syngnathidae > Oostethus > Oostethus manadensis. The sequence goes on along the minus strand of QODF01000026.1, from coordinate 1,344,259 downwards.
CTGTGTTTACCAATTAGTTTTACAGAAGTATTTAGATATAAATGGCCAAATCTCATTCTTGAAAAATCTTTTCAAGCCACCTTGAAAAACGAGGGGAAAGAATAGTTGTTTTATTGCAAGAATGACAGCGTAATACAGTACAGAAAAGTTTGCAACAATTACAACCATATCATTGTTTAAAAACAAAGTTTAAAAAATGGATTGTATGTTTTTTTTGACAAGCCATAACCAAAGTCATGTCATGTCAAATGCCAAACCTAACCTGGACTTTTCTCTACTTTTTTTAAGGTCGCTCTTCTTCAGTTGCGATTGTGTGTGTGCGTGCGTGTGTGTGTGGGTGTGTGCACGCGTGTGTGTGCATGTGTTTTTTGTTTGTTTTTTTACAAGTGTGTTTGTGAGCGTATGTATGTGTGCGTGCATGAGTGAGTAAGCGAGCTGCAGTCCCCCCCACCACACACACACACACACACACACACACACCAGTTGACCGAGAGCCTTTCCTCCCTGGAGGATGACAATGGAGGAGATGAAGAATGAAGTGGAGACAAACTCCTTGGTATCCATGACGCTCTACACCGTGATGTACCCAGTTTTTAACGAGGTAAGCAAAAGAGATACCACTTTCCGCAAAAAAAAAACCCCTAAGAATAAGGTGACCCCAGTCTTTGATGGCAGTCAAGGCGGCAGGTGTGTGTTCTCGCTCTATTACAAAAAGTGTAACCTAAAATAAGTATAGTTTTTTCCTCAGCAAACAAAAAAAATGGGGCACCAATCACCTGGATAGGACTACCCAAAAGCTGATGACTTGGCTAGAGCTCAAATAGTGGGGATGGCCCGGTGAACTGTCAGGGGGGAGGCGCGAGAGGCAGGGAGAGCTTTCAGTATTAGTGCAGACCTGCCAACATGTATGAATTGGTTGTAGTCAGCGTGCAATTTGACTCTTGAATTCACTTGAATGCTTGACCGCGCTCCCGTTTTGTTGCCTTTCGCTGGTTTCAGTCTTGAGTTGAGTCTGTACAGTACAGATAAATACTAATCTTGTCAATTGTGTACTGTCAAGGTAGTGTAATCTTAGGTACGACTGTATATACCCCGCATTTTAAATCGTCAAATATATAGTTACTCCCCCCGAATGAATTGTAATCTAAGATGATCCATGAAAACACAAATTTATAAGCATTTTTAACCTTATTAGAGCCCAAATAACACCCCTATAGTTATCCTTAGTCATATTACCAAACGTAGTAGACATAAGAGTAAATAAGCTATTTAAGACAAAATACTCGTGGTTGTGTGTGGCCTACTGTATTTGAGTGACGGGGCAGACAGGAAGTGACGTTGGGGGGTCAGAGTCAAGTTTGCCGTTTGTTATGGCCGCAGGAGTAGCCTGTGTGTTTATTTGGGGATTTTATTTAGGCTTTACTGTGCCTGTTGGATCGGACCGCCAAGGCCTCTGCCTTCGCCCGCCACCCAGCTCTCTTTGCACCCGACCTTTTTGGCCCCTCCCACGAGTGGTGAGCTCGTGGGAGGGGGGACCCACGTTACCTTTTCGGGCTGTGCCCGACCGGGGCCCATGGGTACAGGCCCGGCCACCAGAAGCTTGCCATCGTGCCCCGCCTCCGGGCCTGGCTCCAGAGGGGGGCCCCGGTGACCCGCGTCCGGGCGAGGGAAAACTCTCGGCAGGGTCCTTGAGGGTGCATGGGAGTTTGCCCAACCAGTCTACATGTGTTTTTAGGACTTGGAGAAGGCATTCGATCGTGTTCCTAAGGGAATACTGGTGGGAGTGCTCCGGGAATATGGGGTATCGGACCACCTAATCCAGGCGTTTTGTTCCCTGTATGACCGGTGTCAGAGTTTGGTTCGCATTGCCGGCAATAAGTCGGACCCGTTTCCAGTGAGGGTTGGACTCCGCCAGGGCTGCCCTTTGTCACCGATTCTGTTCACTACTATCATGGACAGAATTTCTAGGCGCAGCCAGGGCGTTGAGGGGTTCCAGTATGGTGGCCGCAGCATTCGATCTCTGCTTTTTGCCGATGATGTGGTCCTGTTGGGTTCATCGAGCAGTGACCTTCAACTCTCACTGGATCGGTTCGCAGCTGAGTGTGAAGCGGCTGTATTGAGAATCAGCACCTCCAAGTCCGAGTCCATGGTTCTCGGCCGGGAAAGGGTGGAGTGCCATCTCCGGGTAGGGGATGAGGTCCTGCCTCATGTGGAGGAGTTTAAGTACCTCGGGTTCTTGTTCGCGAGTAATGGAAGGATGGAACGCGAGATGGACAGGCGGATTGGTGGGGCGTCTGCAGTGATGCGGACTCTGCATCGATTTGTTGTGGTGAAGAGAGAGCTGAGCCAAAAGGCAAAGCTCTCGATTTACCGGTCGATCTACGTTCCTACCCTCACCCATGGTCATGAGCTTTGGGTAGTGACCGAAAGGACAAGATCGCGGGTACAAGCGGCCGAAATGAGTTTTCTCCGCAGGGTGTCTGGGCTCTCCCTTATGGGTAGGGTAAGAAGCACTGTCATCCGGGAGAGACTCGGAGTAGAACCGCTGCTCCTCCGCATTGAGAGGAGTCAGATGAGGTGGCTTGGGCATCTGGTTAGGATGCCTCCCGAACGCCTTCCTGTGGAGGTGTTCAGGGCACGTCCAATCGGTAGGAGGCCTCAGGGAAGACCCAGGACACGCTGGAGAGACTATGTCTCCCAGCTGGCCTGGGAATGCCTCGGCATCCGCTGGGAAGAGCTAGACGAAGTGGCCGGGGAGAGGGACCTCTGGGCTTCCTTGCTTAGGTTGCTGCCCCCGCGACCCGACCTCGGATAAGCGGAAGAAAATGGATGGATGGATAGATCTGCCTGTTGTGAGATAATTCAAACCCACAATAAAAACCTGTTTTTTGGGCAATCAAGTCTGGTGCTTGTGTGTCTCAGTAACATTACTGACACCTAGTGACCACTGTTGAATACTACATATGTTCATAACAGCCTCACTGCATCTTCCGAATGCATTGCATTTAGCCGTTTTTATGCTTGACAATGCTTAATTTAGGCAAGAAATACGTATCATCGGCTAATAATTGGCAGGATTCAACCACAAAACAGCATGACCGATGGAACTGAGGCAGAATTGAATTAGGCAGAATTGGCAGGTCACAGTCATTGGTGCTATAAAGTACCTGTCTATCAATCAATCGATCCCATCTTGTGGCTATTGTTGTCCCCTGACACATTTGAAGAAAACTACCAAAAAAAAACAGTTAAATCGGCAGTTAATTTTACAAGAATTAAGTCAAAATACTAAGATATCAAAGTAATCTGACTGGAAAAGGTCATAATTTTACGAAAATACAGCCACAATATGAGAAAAAATAACTTCATTTTTATCGCATTAACTTTCAAAAAACAATAAAAAAAAAAAAAAACAGCTAATTCCGGAAGGAAAATAGGTTGTGGGAAAAGTTATGTTTTGAGAAAAAAATTCAAAACATTATGGGAACAAAGTTTTATTATTTTGGGACTAAAGTCGTAATATTATAAAAAGAAACATTATTACAAAATGAAACAACGTACATTATTTCAGAAAGTAATTGACATATTTGAGGGGGAAAGAGCAAAGGTCACCAAAGTTTTTTTTATATTTTTCCTAAACTATATACAACCTCTAAGCATATCTTGGCAAAATATCAATGTGGCCCTTGCTGGAAAACACGACACCCCTACCATAAAAAATATGACAGGTTTAATTAAACAATCAATTTGTGTTGAATGTAAAACAAGAAACAGCACCATCTGCTGGATGTGGCCCAGACTCCCAACGCCCGAAAGCAATTTCTGCGCAGAAACCTTTTTGTTATTTGCATCTTTTTGGTGGAATTTGAATGCTATTTGGCTAAGCTAACCTGTCATTCTTGGTTTATGTGTTTTTTTGGCCTCTGCCATTTATCACTGACACACTCTGCACTTTGTCCTTGCCGCATCAGCTGGAGAGGATCAACCTATCAGCAGCTCAGACGCTCAGAGCGGCCTTCATCAAGGTAAGCTCACGTGAACCGTAGCGTCGCTCATCAGTCCCTTCCTCATGGCGCCCGCTCACGTTTGTACCACTTCCCATTTTGGCTCCCCGCAGCCCATTTTAGCGCACATCCTGCAGCTAACTTTGACCTCGCGACACTTAATTGCTCTGTAAAATGGGCCACTTTCATCAACACTGACATTGTTGTCCTAACCTCTGACCTGTCCAATTACTCGTGTTTGTCGCGTCTCGCCGCTGTGCAGTGATTACTCCGGCAGAAGTCTGGTGCGGGGCTGCTAATGAGCGTGTAGAGATGAAATATGAATGGCGGCGCGGCGGCTTTGTCATTACACGAACCGAAGAGGGAGCCTGGAGCGCCCTGCAGCTGTTTTTGCAGTGTGACTCACTCTTGACCGGTCGCCTCCCTTCTACCTGTGGTGTTATTCATGACTCAATTATTTACTGTGTACATGTTTTCGCGTTTGATGCTCGCCGTGTGCATGCCATTAATTTTTATGTCATCCAGTGTGAACAAGAGGTGCTGCTGCTCACATACAGCATCACAACCCAAAAGGACGCCCGTTTTCACTGCGTGGTACCAGCTTGGCTTGCCGGGGCTCCACTCACTATTGAAGCTTTTCTGTCATCCGTGGTTCGGCCTGTGATGGTAACGGGCTGAATATATATCTTAATATATAGGGCCCTATGATTTTCGCGTTAACGGAATCGCAGAATTGGCGAATAGAAGTGGAATTTATAGTTGAATGTGGAATCTCGCGGGGATTGGCATCACTTGAACGAAATCATCGTGGGAAGATGGAATATTCACGACTGGAATTTTGTACCCAGCGGACGGCTCAATCGTGGCGGAAACTTATTACAAACACTAATCCGCCTAAACCCTAGATCCTACTCTCGCCTATGGTCATGAGTAGTGAGTAGTGACCGAAAGGACAAGATCGTGGGTACAAGCGACCAAAATTAGTTTTCACCGTAGGGTGGCTGCTTTGTGCCTTTTAGAGATGAAGTGAGAAGCACTGTCAGCAGACGCACCGGAGATCAACTCGAAAGGTGGCTCGGGCATCTGGTCAGGATGCCTCCCAGAAGCCGCCCTGGTTAGGTGTTCAGGACACGTCTGGCCAGCAGAAGGCCTTGGTGAAGTCCCAGCACACGTTGGAGAGACTATGTCTCGCAACTGCCCTTGTGACCTGACCTTGGATAAGCGCACAAAGATGGATGTCTGACTCCCATGTTCTTTTTGCATTTTGAAGCTCTACGTAAAACCTCATCGAGGACCAAACCGCAAAATGTAAATCCTTGCAATTCTCCATCTGGTTTAAAAATTTAGATTTGGGGTGTATCTTTATGTCTGATATGCTTGCTTATATTTAGTGAATAATCAGACCAGATCAGGAGACTAAAGTGGAGAGGTTCCCAAAAGGGTGAGATGTGGTTTAGATATAAGTAGATGTTTGTGTGTGTTGAAGTTAAAGAACACGTCAGTTTGTCCCCTAGCATCCTGGTAATCTGTGTCTGCGCCAGAGAAAGTGAGTATAGATGTGACTTTTGTGTCTGCCCACAATTGTGGTGCATTCAAGGACCGTGCGAAAGGAAAGCGCGAATTCTTAATGCTTGACGAAAAACATTATCAGTGAAACAAAGACACAAGCATGTAAAAAGTGTGGACTTCCGAACAGAAACAAAGTTTATTTGTAGTTCTAAACATATTTGTTGTGCCTTTCATGTCTTTTGACTTTCCCACAACGTTATTCTTCTCTTCTGCGGCGTCCCTTACAAGCACACGCGTCACAGCATTTTTTCTTTGTCCAGGCGGAAAAGGAGAACCCTGGCCTGACTCAGGACATCATCATGAAGATTTTGGAGAAGAAGAACGTCCAAATCAACTTCACAGAATCGCTGCTGCGCATGGCAGCTGACGACGTGGAAGGTGTGTGGTTTTTTTTTTTTAGAATTCCGTTTTTTACCTTTCACACTTATTTTACTAGCATAGAGTGTGTGCTCTTAGCATTATGGCGTAAAATGTCCATTAACTTAAATGAAAAAATCCTGACATTTGTTGATGCAGTGCATGATTAGAGAATTTGGCCCAATAATTATATCCAGGAACGGATGTAGCTCATGAGATGTCAGTCTCTGCAAGCAAAATACAAATACTACAAAATCCTCAACAAACTTTAATGGCCGTGCTTAAGGAAGATGCAATTCCAATTGAATCATGAATGCAAGATATTTTTTATGACAGCCGCATATTGTTTACCCAGTTACACAGCGTGTGGCTAACAGCTCTATTATTTCGAAAGCCGAAAGTGTGTTGTGCGTGTGTTAAGTCTTGACAGCTAAGACGAGCTGGGTCTCCTGCCTCCTTATTTCACCCAGACCTTGTCAGCGGGCATCGTAAAACGCTCGTTTGCATTAACAGGCGGTAATAAAAACACACTCATCCGGCTTGAGTCGCGCACACACAGCAGCACTAACATTTCGGAGGGGTGGGTTAGCGTTTGTGATGAGACTTCGATTGAGTCGTCCGCCTGGGGAAATACTTCCCCACCTGAACGTTTTTTCTCCTTACGATGACGGCATTGCGTTGACATTGTGTCAATTTCCGAGAGATTACGCGTTTAACAATAAATTCTGTTTTTATTGGCCAATTCCGCGATTCCATTTGGCCAACCGTCCAGTCTGGGGCTAAAGTCAATACCTATTCTCCTTCCCCTTCCCTCCTTTCCCACAGAGTTCATGATCGACCGACCCGAGCAGGAGTTCCAGGACCTGAACGACAAGGCCAGAGCGCTGAAACACATCCTCAGCAAAATCCCAGACGAGATCAACGACAGAGTACGCTTCCTACAGACTATCAAGTGAGTACTAGCAGGCAAAACTCAGAGAGAGAAAGTGGCATCTGCAATGTTTCTGTTGTGTGTTCTCATTGGTTGGTCTCCCCACAGAGACATAGCCAGCGCCATAAAAGAGCTTCTGGACACAGTCAACAACGTCATTAAGAAATATCAGTACCAGAATCGCAGAGTGAGTAACGCACTAACTTTTCCACACCTCACCACCCGAGCGCAAGTCCTAAAAGTGTCATTTGTCTTCGCCGGTGAAGGCCCTGGAGCATCAGAAAAAGGAGTTTGTGAAGTACTCCAAAAGCTTCAGCGACACCCTCAAAACGTACTTCAAAGATGGAAAGTAAGTATTTCGTCAGCACAGAGATGTGGTGCGACCCGTTTCCTCCTAGCAGTACAGTTCTCTTCAGTTTTGTATGCTTTTTGGGTGGATAAAGACGCCAAAATAACTCATCCAAATGTTTTTTTCACATTGTGGTAACTGGGAAGGTATGGTAGACGCTGCAGTGTATTATTATTTATTATTATTTAACTTTAGCAGTGCACAAAACAACCTACTTTTTGTAGAACCTGTATATGTGATGGAATCCTTTCTTGGCCGCTCATTGCTTGAGTAGATTAGTCATTGTTGCGTCATTTGAGAGGACACAGCTAAAAATAGACAAAAACACATTTCTTTACCCTGTTGATGTGTCTTAGCGCTGGGCGGGGCGTACAGTGGAACTTCCGTTAGCATACGCCCAGGGGTGTCCAAAGTACGGCCCGTGGCTGTTTTTTATGGCCTTCAGCACATTCTAAATTACCATTAGACAAGAAAACTAAAAAGCAAACAGGAAATGGTGAAAGAACAGTACATTTACGAGACAAAATGTTGAGAGAGTAAAGTAAAATAGTACGAGCTAAAAAAAAACAAAACCATAAACTTGAAATATTAAAGGAAAAAACCCTAATGAGGATAAGCGGTATAGAAAATGAATGAATGAAGTTGTAATAAAGTTAACATTTTTTAATATTTTGATAATAAAGTCAAAACATTAAGAGAATAAATTCATAATATCACAATAGTATAAAAGACAGTTGATATATTGCCATGTGTCTCTTCCTCATCGCCCTCGTCCAAACAAGCACCAAGAGAGTTCACTCTTTGCAGTGGTTTCAGCACCATGACGCATTTGTTCCATAGAACAACGGCATGAACGGCGTGGCCCTCTTCTTAGTCATACAGTCTCTTTGTCTTGGTGGGTGGAGGCACCATACACACAGCTCAGAGTGCAGAAGAGTGTAGTCTTGTGAGGAGCAAATTTTTATGTTGTCATTGTGATTTTCTTAAGTATTTGTATTCTCAAGTAATGTTACGACCTCGTCGAACTGAATGTCTCACGGCCGCCCCGACTACCCGAGGTTCTGTTGTAAAATCAAACCCACACAAGTAAACAAAAACCTTAATTTGATTCCCCTGCATTATGGAATATGCATAAAAAATGGGAAGAAATTAAGTATTTAAAAAATATGAAGGTAATTTTTAGTCATTGTATATTCTCGGTTTCTATATTTTATACTTAATGCATTTTGTTTGTTACTGTGGTAGACTTTGGAAATTATTTTGAGGCTTACTTTGCGCTGAACAGGAAGTGGCTGTGAGCAGGTTTTCATGCTGTGTAACTAGACAGTGTTCATTCAGGGCCCTTTGAAATCCACTGTTCGCCCTTAAATTCCGTTGAATTGTTTTTTTTTTTTTACCAAATTCCGTTTTCATTTTTTAGAATTCTGTTTTGACATTATACACTTATTTTTTTTAACAGCAAAGCGTGTGTGCTTTGTTTTGGTTTAGTTATTAAAATGTTTAATGATTAAAGGAAAAAATGTCCCAATAACTGAGAAATGGATGCAATTTCAAATACATATCTACGATATTTTCCATTCATTCATTTTCTATACTGCTTATCCTCATTAGGGTTGCGGGTTTGCTGGAGCCTATCCCATCTGACTTTGAGCGGGAGGCGGGTTACACCAGTCAATCGCAGGGAAGACATACAAGAATTCATACTCTAATGGACAATTTAGAATTGCACATTAACCTAACCTGCATGTTTTTGGAATGTGGGAGGAAACCGGAGTACCCGGAGAAAACCCACACACGCACGGGGAGAACATGCAAACTCCACACAAAGATGCCCAACGGAGATTCGAACCCTGAACCTCCTGACTGTGAGGCCAACATGCTACCCATTCATCCACCATCCACATCATCCACAGATATTTTCATGACACATTGGACATTGGGGAAAACGGCGCTCTTATTTTGAAAGTGGAAGTGTGTTCTTTGTGCCTGCATCCATGCTCCGTCAGAGGAGGTTACGCCAACCTTCGCCGGTGTTAATCGCCTTTTCAAAATGTTTATTTTGAAGGGGGGCGGTGTGAAGTTTGTAATGAGATTCTGCCACGATTGAGCCGCCTGTCGTACAAATAATTCCCCACACGAACGTTCCTTCTCCTCATGATGACAGCATTTCATTCACATTTTATTGGCCAATTCTGCAATTCTGTTAACGTGGAAATCATATTTATGTTGCTGCTGTTCTAAACGGAAATGGAACTGTACGGATGGGGTGGGAACGCGGCGGCGTTACGCGACCCGCCGGCTGAAGCAGCCATGTTTGCACTCGAGTTAGTCTGTGTGGTGTGCGCCGTCTTAAACAGTCGTATTTCTGTTCTCACCTTGTCCCCAGGGCGATAAATGTCTTCAACAGCGCAAACCGACTCATCCACCAAACCAACCTCATACTGCAGACCTTCAAAAATGTGGCCTAGCCTGCAGAGGACCACACTGAGCCCCCCCTACCCAACCCCAACCCAGACCCCCCATGCCGAGGCAGGTGGTACGGGGGCGGGTGGGCCAAGGGAGGGATTTGCGGCTCCAGTGGTGGAAGCTTGATGAGCGCCTGACCCATATTTGTAAATTAGGAAGAGTTGATTTTAGGGGTTGGGGGTCACCTTTTCCGGTTTGAAGGGACTGAAAAGTGCCATTTGTGTAAGTCAATGAGGATTTTCCAGTCTCCAACTGAAATAGGCCCAAACGTCTGCTTGATTGATTTTATTTGGACAGTTTTAATTTATAACCCTGATCTTGTTTTTGGGAGTAGGTGAGGCGAGGTGTTTATTAAAAGACTAATTGCCATTTTTCTAATATATTCATGTTGATCATTTTACTTCAAAACCTGGCAATCAAAGCGACACGCAAGAGACGGCGCCCGGCTCGTCTTGTCCGGCTTCCTCTTCCCCTCTGTGCGTCGCGCGCTCGGAGGAATGACGAGCCGCCCTCGTGCGCACGTTTTTTTTTGTTTTGCTAAATAGAAAGGAGAGGAGGAGGCGGCAGCAGTAGCGTCGGGACATTTTTAGACCCAAAAAATGTAATTTCTTTTCACTATCTGACAACACAACGCCAAATAACTTCCAGCGCCGTGTGTGCCCCTTTCTTTACTTTCCTGCTAAGTCCTGCAACATCCTCCTCCTCCTCAACCTCCTCCACCCCAGTGTACGCACGCCAAGCCGTTCCTTGCGGTCGTGGGGGGGCGTCATGAGAGACAAATTCTGTATTTAACTGAAACCTGGTTGCAAATGTTCAATAAATAGTTTCCAAGTGATCATCTTAGGATTTTTGTTGTTTCTTTGGAAATGTACGCCTGTATCCTAGCATACTTTTTTTTTTTTTCTTTTGGCTCCCCAAACGGCTCCTCAGATGGGTTTTTTTGTTTTTGTTGTTGCTAAAGTTGATTTCCTACCCAAATTTTTTAAACTAAATACAGTACAAACTACCTATTAAGGAATTCCCACATTTACTGTCGTTTTGTATTTTCTGTGAACAATTTTCCCATCCAAAATTAATAGGAAATTTATTTGGTACCCACTACTGGTGGAAAATCATTTTTTCATTTTCCATTACCTCCTCACATATAAAAGTGAACACCATTTTTGTCCATAACCATTTCCCACATTCATTAATCATTAATCAATTAATTCCGAACACACCGGTTATTAAGTAAACATTTTTTTTACTAATTCCATACTTCCTGTGAAAAGGTTCCCATTCCGCATGAATGGACAATTTGTTGCTCGGCATTGCTAAATAAACAACCTGGTGGTTGCTGGTTCAATCTTCAGCACTGGCTTAACATGGCCAAGTGGTTGCTGGTTCGTTCTTCAAGCATTGCTTAATAGACACGGCTCGGTGGTTGCTGGTTTGATCCTCAGTCTTTGTGTAAACCGTCAAACTTTCTGTTCATACATTTCAGCTAACATTTTAAATTCCGCCTTTTTTTTTCTGTGCCATTTGTTGCTTTGGAAATCAATGGCGAATGTCAATGTCGCCTCCTATTGGTGGGATGTAATTTAACATTTTAAACTCCGCTTTTTCTGTGCGTGGTGGCACCGCTCAGGTTGTAGAGGTCCCTCTCCCCCACCTGGTGATTGCTGGTTCGATCTTCAGCCAGCGAACAATTGCTTCACTTAGTTACATCAAAGGTTTTGTATTGATTGACACACAAAAGATACAATCGGATTGTAGGTATTAGAGTATTTGCACATTTTAGACTATTTACAGATTTAAGAGCCATTTGCTTTCCTGAACTACCCAACATTACAGTATACAGTGGACTTAAGCATATAAGTATGACTTTTCAAGTATGACTGCTTTCACTTTTTTGTTGGCTTTTCTTGACAGGCATGCCATGCATCCTTAAATAAATATCCAGCAATGTCTATAAAGCCCACAAGGTGACAGTGTTGCTCTGAAAACCAATCTTCCTGATCGCTCATCATCAAGTGTCTGCTAAGCCCCCTCAAAGTGTGAGTGCTTTTACTTTATTTGAGTTTTGTTAGTTATCCAATGGTTCACTTCTCTTTACACTTGTATGACAGTTAAGCCTTGTTGTGGCTGCGCTTCTCCCTCATCATCAATGCCCGCTTATCAATGCTGCATTACTGTAGGGTGACCGTCTTCTACGCCTCCTCTGTATATCCGAAGAGATACATTGCAATGGTACGTTAATTTTATACAAAAAAATATATATTTAATAGAAAAATCATGTTTTTGATATATTTCAATGGTGCAAAAAGAGTTAAGAATCAAATTTAAACCCACCCTACCGAGAGCCATGGCCTCCGATTGGGAGGAGCTCAGTCTCATTCAAGAAGCTTCACGCTTGGCTGCAAACGGCTCCTCGCTGAAGGTCACAGCTTGATGAGGCCACCAGGACCACATCGTCTGCAAATGGCAGAGACGAGATCCTAAGGCCCCCAGACTGGACCCTCTTGACGTCTTGACTGTGCCGAGAAGTTATGAGCCCAAAATGGAAAATACAAAAATATGACCCTTTTACATTTCAATGGTGCAAAACAACGGAACTATTTTTACACTAAAATCATTTGAATAATGTGATGATTTATTCAAGTTTGATTATTCTTTTAAATAATCTAATTATTTACTTCCATTCACATCAAAATAATAACTCAGTGGTGTGGAATAACTTTAAAATGTAGATTTTCATACTGTAATAATTAAATACGTCAGTAATAGCTCAATTTAAATAGTTTATATTATACTGTGAAATGTCAAAATTCAAATAATGAATAAAATGCCTTACTGAAATAGTTGAAATAATTCTCTAAAATAGCTTTTTCTTGGACAAATAGCTGAAAATGTGAAATAATATACTTATTATTATTTTTAATTGCAATTATGTAAATAACGCACATTCAGCAAAAAAAGAAAGCTACAGCTTCAAATAAAAAACAATGAAAACCAGGCCCTCCTTGATTGCTTATTTTTTGTATGTCTTGTAAAAAACCTAAAAAATAGTGACGTGTTTGGGCCACCCTTAGCAGCAACAACTGCAATCTGGCATTTTTGATAACTTGCAATGAGTTTCTCACAGCGCTGTGGAGGAATTGTGGCCCACTCATCTTTGCAGAATTGTTGCCATTCAGCCACATTGGAGGCTTTTCCAGCATGATGCTCGCAATCACTTTTTCACGCTATGTTTTGTATTTTTTTCCACCCTTAATAATAGAAAGTTTAAAAACTGCATTTTGTGTTCAATTGTGTTGTCACTATTACTTACATTTGTTTGCTCTGAAAACATTCAAGTATGACAAACATGCAAAAAAAAAGTAATAATAATGTAATATAAACATAACAAAAATGGAATCTTAATTCCCCCCCACAAAGATATCTCTACATGTCTTTGCATCGTCCACACAAAGGCAGGCAGGGAGCGGATTGCTTTTGGTTTATTCCAGAAAACCAATCAAAGCAAAGCAATATTCAGCAAAGATTGTCGTGAAAATGCCGCTAACGCGCGATCGCAAATGTCATTAAATATTTATGAAACACTTATTTCATCTTTTTGTGTGTCTTTGCACAAATAAAAGACTCTTTGGTTCCATACTTCTTATATTTACACCCTTGCACGGAATCAAGACACTTTTTGTTTTAATGACGCGCTCATCTGCTCGTTTGCCAGGGCGCCCAACTCGTTCTCTGGCGGCGCGTCTTGCGAAACCTCACAAAACCAGTCCGCCCGAGCTGGACCATCTCTTTCATTCAAAGACGCCATTCTTCTCTCCTCCTGCTCATTGTAATAAAACAAATGCATGCATTGTTGTGTAGTTTTAAATGCTTAATTCATTAATCGTCGCTGTTTTGTGGTTATTAGTCAAAAAACAGTGAAAGGCAAGTCACATGTAGTACTGTGATCACCAGGCATCCGTTCGTGGCTGAGAACTAGTGAGGGACAAAAAAAAACCCCAAAACTCCTCTCATTCCGTGAGGAAGTGGTAATAACATAACTCATACATTGAGGGAATTCATTTAACACGGTCGGGTCTGGAACCACTTCAACGCGAGAAATAGACGACGTGCAAACGGGCTGAAATTGACATCAGATTGCGTTCAGAAGTATGCCACACAGCTAGCCCCGCCTCTCCCCACCGGGGGGGACAGAGACGGAATGACTGACGGGGAGGGTTCACTCACTCAGTTCGTTCCGCTACAGAACCTGACGGGGCGTCTGATTAGGCAGCCGACATGCGGTGGCCGAAGAGGCGCCCGCATGGTGCATTACGGTATCGGAGGTCATATTCATATTTCAGTCACACACTTACTTTGTATGGTTCCAGGCCTTTGGAATGTTTGCAAATCAGGTGTGGGTTTTCCGTGCTCGTAGTGCACAGCATCACATCACTATCATCTCGCACACACACACACACTTGTCAGCATTTTCGCCGCTGACTTTTTATCTGGTAGTTTTTACTTTTTTATCTCATAATTATGAATTTCCCATCTCATGATAATGGCTATCTCAGAATTTTGACGTTCTAATCTCTTAATTACGATTTTAGCTAATTGATTTTTTTATCTCAAAATTTTGATTGTTTTTGCTCATAATTCTGACTTTTTATCACATAATTTCTTCTTTCATTTTTATGACTATCTGATAATTTCTATTGTTTTATGTCATTATTATTACTTTTTATTTGATAAGTTTATTGTTTTATCTCATAATTCTGACTATCTCAAGACTTTTTATCTCAGGATTTTGATCTATTTAATCTAATTATGACTTTTTATTTCACAGTTTTGACAATCCTAGCATGATGAATTTATCTCATATTTTTGATTTCTTAATCTTATAATTAGAACTTTATCTAATTTTGACTTTTTATCTCATAATTTACTATCCTGTCATAATTATGAATTTGTCTCATCATTTTGACTTTATCTCATTATGTTTATTTGTCTCATAGTATTGATTTTGTTTTTTCAATCTCATAATTATGACTTTTTATTTAATAATTTGGAGTTTCGTAATTATGACTAACCCCGCAAACCTAACGAGCATAGAAGATGGATGGATGGATAATTATAATTTTGACCTTTTTATTATCATACTTTTTATCTCATTGTTTTTACAATTTATCTCATAAATTATGACTTTACTATATTGTAAAAATGAATTTATCAAATCATGTTTCATTTTTTTTACGACTATCTGATTAACACTTTTTATCTCATAATTATGGCTTTTTATTTCATAGTTATGACTCTCGTAATTGTGACAGAGCTATAACAACAAGAGTGTCATTGTAGAAATGACACTAAACCAAAAAATACGCATAATGTAAAAAGCTTAAACGTTGATTCAATAACTACACCGCTTTTTTTTTTATTTTAGACTTTTAAAAAAAAACCACGAAAACATGAAGGTGTGCTGTCTCATAATTAAGGCTCTTGTAATTTTGACTCTCATAATTATGATTTTTTGTCTCATAATTAATTGTCTCATAATTTTTTGTCTCATAATCATGATTTTGTGTCTCATAATTATGACTCTCATAATTTTGACTTTTCATATAATTCTGATTTTTGTATGTCACAATTATCCCTTTTTAACTCATAACTTTTTATGTCATAATTTTGATTTTTCTATCTGATAGTTATGACTTATCTCATTTTTAATGTGATAATTACGACTTAATCTCAATATGAATTTTTATCTCTCACAAGTTTGACTTTCCCATCTCATGACTCTTTATCTTGTAATTTTGACTAATCTCATAATTAGGACTGTCTCGTTATGACTTTTTCCCTCATAATTTTGACTATCCGATGTCATGATTATGACTCATAATTTTGACCTTTTTTCATCATAATGATGACTTGTATCTGGCAGGTTGTACTATTCATCTCTTAATTATGAGTTTATCTCATAATTGCGACTTTTAACCTCATAATTAGGACTCTCGTGTCTCTTGTGATAAAGAGCTGTAAAAGCAGGAGTGTCATTGTAAAAGTACAATTGAACCGAAAAATATGCATAATGTGAAGAAAAAAAGCTCAAACGTTGACTCCAAGAAGTAAGAATAACACACAGCTTTTTTGTAGACTTTTTACAAAATACCGAAACATAAAGGTGTCCCCTCGTGAAGCTTCCTGGTTAACACACCGACGGGCACATGCTTGACCGTTTTGAGCGTTCGGATGTAAACAATAAAACGCACGTGTTTGTTTACCGGCTCCAAATTGTCATCCAAACTATTTTTCTATATGTGTTTTTTTTTTTTGCATTAAAAATGGTCTTGCGTAAACATCAATACTTGTTCCCAGGACTGAACTGATTTCAAGCTTGATCCAGGATCTGGAATTGGACTGGTTGGCTTGTCTTAGAGAACGTTTGACCTCTCATTGGACCAGGGCTCATCAGTTCATGGCCAAAGACTAGATAGGACAGCTGGACTATAACTGTTCTGTCTAGTCTTTGAGAGGGAACTGAGGAAAGATTGAAGTAGGACAGCTCTCGTTTAGCTCCAAGACTAGATAAGAACTGTCCTACTTAAGTTTCGGAGCAATGCATTGTGAGTTATCATAATTATGATTTCCTATTTCCTAAATATGACTTTTTATCTCGTCATTTTGACTCATCTAATAATAATGACTTTCTTGTATCATAATTAGGACTTGACTTTGTATCTTACAATTATGACATACCATAGGAATATATTTTTCTTCCATCCCTAGAAACGTTCTGCAAGTCCACAAAGGACGGAAAACTTCTTTGTGATTTGTTTTGAGATACAGCTATGGTGGATGTGGTCCTAATACAAAAATTAGGTACGGCTAAAAAAATTTTAAAAGCCCAGCTCTCTTCAACACCCGGTCCACATTGGGGATAAGTTTATGGTGGAAGGACCAAAGTCTTGTGTCGACTTTGAGCTGCTCCTTGGTGAGGGAGCCCTGCAGTGGGGTGCGGACGTGAATGATCCGGCAGACTCCAGGCGGGACTTTGTATCTTTGTCCTAAGTTCCACAGGACTTCGTGCACCGAGGTCTGCTCCACCAACCTGGGAAACGGAGACAAGATAAACAAGAGATAGGGGGAGGAGCTCAGAGTAGATCCTCTGCTCCTTCACAACAAGAGGAGCCAGTTGAGGTGGCTCGGCATCTAGTCCGGATGCCTCCCAGACTCCTCCCTGGCGAGGTGTTCCGAGCATGCCCAGCTGGGAGAAGTCCCCAGGGGAGACTTAGGACACACTGGAGGGATTATGTTTCACAGCTGGTCTGGGAACGTCTTTGGTTCCCCTCAGTGAAGTCTGGACTTTCCTACTGAGACTGCTGCCCCCATGACCCGGACCCGGATAAGCGGAGGAAAATGGAATGTTTATGGTGGTACAGACAGAAGAATGTCTGCACCGAAAGGGGCTATCGCGGCATGGCCTTGTTGTACCTTGGTTGAAGGATCATCTTGTATGGATGGTAACTGTTCCTCTTGGGCTCCTCCCTGTAGATATGCTGCAGAATATTATAACCCGGCACTCCTTCCCACTGAGGCAGCGAGAACCTCCCGCTTGTCTCAACCTGAGTCCTGGGGAATATGTGGTTTTCGATGAGGAACTCTCCCGTCTGAGTGGAACACAGACAGAAGGTCAAGCAAATGCAACAACAAATGAGGATCTCAACTACGTTACCTGAGGATGCTGCTGCTGGAGCGCGCTCATCAAAGACACGAGGTTGTCGTGTTGGTACGGCATGATAATCTCGTCCAGGTCGTTCAGCAGGACGTAGCGCGACCTCTCCATGGACCTGTACACGCACTCGTTAAGTGTGGTCAGCTGGCCGAAGTAATGCACGTCCCCTCCGCTCTCGGAGAAGAGCCAGCCGCTGGACGGCATCAGGTGCTTGTCGATGGGCCAAGGGACGATCTCCATGAAGCTCTCCTGGCTGTAGATGCGCAACAGGCTGTTGAGCTCCGGACCGCTGCTGGTGTTGTAGATCACCACTTTGTCCACGCCCAGGAGCCTGTGACAGTAAAGTAAAAAAGTAGCGTATTACTGCCACCCTACAGGACCAGAGTGGAAATGTCAAAAACAGTCAGGTGGACTCCGAGGTGTTCCCAGAACAACTGTGAGACATAATCCCTTCAGCCTGCGGTTTCCTACAGGCTGGGCATGCCCGTAAAATCTCACCAGTTGGGAGTCCGAGAGACATCTGGACTCCTCTTGCGTATCTACTCTGCGCTCCTCCTGGATGACCAAGCTCTACACCCTATCTCTAAGCCTGACTGTAGACGCCAACCCTAAGATTGCATTCACAGATGTCCAAACCCGTCTCGACCGTGGCGCTTTTGTGCTCACCTGTACATCTCCAGTGTCTGTGCCGTCTGTAGCACATTGTTGTAGCCTCCGAACAAGCTGGAGATGCACACTGTGAGGTTCAACCGTTTCTCCGTCTTCTGATTTCTCACAGGGATCCACGTGAGGTTTGACGGCGTCCCTCGGTGTCGACAAGGCACGAGTGCGACATGCGATGCTCTGCATCCCCAAGGCATCTGACACAAGACGTCAGTGGTGACGTAGGGAAAGCCGAAGTGGTCAGAATGCTCTAGAACCGTTGCCAGGCTCTTTCTTGACAGCCGCCCTTGGCAACAGAAGACGCACTCCAGTGACTGCATGGAGTCTCGCCTGAAGATGCCGATGACGCGTACGTCCACACCAGGCATTCTCTGGTCCATGTAGGCGGAGACCAGCAAGTGCTTGGTTTTCTCCAGAGGGGTGATTGTCTCCTTGCTGACCTGCATGGGGCAATGGCTGCCAGGTCCTCGTAGCATCGGCATGAAACTGAGAATTGGCGGCGTCCTGGCAGAGATGAAAATGATGACCATGAAGATGACCGTGCTGAGCAGGCAGACGTTCCTCTTGAAGGCTTTAGCTTTCGTGTTGAGCTTCATCCAGTCCAGTAATGGATACATACCTAACCTGAGGCAGAAACCAGATTCAGTCAGACACATTAGCTAAAGAAAAGGTCTCACAGACGACCGCTAGTAAAGATACGATCCTTGAAGTCTGACAATTAACTCTAGGAGGGACGCAAATCTTAACTAGACATTTAAAGCCACAGGACGGGGACTCCTGTCAGCACACTTAACTTGCGGTGCCACCTCAGAATTGAAACGCAGCAGCAGTAACGCCACGCTGTGGGGCCGTTTTGGTCGGATTTTTGTGGTTTGTTTTATGTACGTTGGGCGAGTGGTTAGCATGTTGGCCACGCAGTCAGGAGATCTGGGTTCAAATCTCTGTGGGCATCTCTGTGTGGAGTTTGCATGTTGTTCTAGTGCGTGCGCGGGGTTTTTCTCCGGGTACTCCCACCATCCAGAAATATGCATGTTAGCTAAATTGGCGACTCTAAATTGTCCATCGTTCCGAATGTGAGTGTGAATGTTTGACTGGTGACGAGTCCCCCTCTTCTTGCCCCAAGTCAGCATACCTGCAGCTCTAATGAGGATATAGAGCGGCATAGAAAATGCACTTGATGCTGCACGGTGGCCTAGCGGTTAGCAAGTTGGCCACACGGTCAGGAGATTTGGGTTTGTTTGTCCGTCCACAGGAAGCCTTCTAAATTGTCCATCGGTATGAATGGAAGACCTGGAAGACTTGATGTCATAAACGGAGCCATCAATTGTGTCAATCAAAAAAATCCCAAAGGAGAGTGTCCATCCTTCTGTTGGTGACCTCGAGCTGAAACCGACTCGGGTTCTGCAGCAGGACGATGATCCAAAACACACCAGCAAGTCCACCTCTGAATGGCTGAAGAAAAAACAAATGAAGACTTTGGAGTCTGACCTGAATCCTATTGAGATGCTGTGGCATGACCTTCAAAAGGCGCTTCATGCTGGAAAAGCCTCCGTTGTGACCGAATGGCAACAATTTTGCAAAGACGAGTGGACCAAAATTCCTCCACCGAGACTCATTGCAAGTTATCAAAAATGCTTGATTGCAGTTGCTGCTGCTAAGGGTGGCCCGACCACTTACTGGCTTTAGGCTTTTGTGTACACTTTTGTTGGATGATCTGGGACATTTAAATGTGACAACCATGCAAAAAGTAAGAAATCAGAAATAACGTGTGAGCATATCTGCTTTACAAAACATCAAGGTTTCATCCTTTCGGTTTTCACTATGTGGCCCTCGCTGGACACGCCTGACGTAAGACTTGCCCCCCCGTCATCCGTGTCGTCACCTCGTTGAGGAAGTGGCCCGTGAGGGGAAAAGGAAGAACTGGAGCAAGCAAATGGGGAACTCGTCTTTAAGGGCAAGCAAAAGAAGTTTCTTTTGCTTCCGTGCAAAGAAAGCAAACACAAACTCAACTTAAAGTACTCGAGGCTTGCGTTCACACCCGGCCAGGACGGCCTCCTAGCCTCTTAGAGGTGCAGAAGACACCTCGGCGCTTTAATAGTCTCAATATTATATCATTAAATCCATTCTAAATAGAGCTGCTTCTATGCAGATACTGTTTTTTTTCTTCCAACTGGGATATGGCGAGAATAAGCATCAGAACTTACAGAGTGTCAGTGAAGTGGTCGTCAGGCAGGCGGCTGGTTTGAGTGCTGCATCCACTTTGGCCACCTTGCATGCACTTCAGTATGACTGCGCTTGACACTCCGAGGGGGGCGGGGCCAAGCAAGCACCTTGGATTCACCCAGGAAGTATCTCAAGTGTAGTATCAACTATTATTATGGTAATCTTTTTAAACTAACAGTGCAATTATAATGGACCCCCCCTCTAATTATCCTGCTTTAAAAAAAGATAAATTATTATGTATTAGTTGATTTGTCTTTTATTCTGCAATTACTATAAATAGACTCGCAAACCATATCAGTTTTTTTTTGTCTGTATTTAACTTATAACTAAAATACATATATATATATATTATGTACTACTGTGAGATTATACAAATATACATATATATGTAATTAAAAAATAGTTATTTTAGTGTCTTGCGTTAATATACTATTTTTATGTCATTAAAAAATATAATTAGGCTAATATTTTTTATATAATGAAAATACACGAGCGAATGTATTTAGTGATATGCCCAAAAATATTTGTTTTTATTTATAGTAATTTTTTATTTGAGCTACAGACCCCTTATAATAATCTTGTTGTGCACGTCAGATTTTATTTATTTATTTATTTATTTGATCGCTGTTTTAGTCTGCAATTATTTACTATAAATAATTTGGTGTGCAAAATTATTCCGAGGTGCTGCATTTGGATTGCACACAAATTTGTATTTAATTTAAAAAGAAACAAAATATTACACAACTATTGTGCTAGTTTATAGCATAAAGCAAATATCAGAATCAGAAAACTTTATTGCCATTGTAAGTGAACAATTCACAAACTAGGAACTTTCTTTGGCGACTCAGTGCAACGTAGAATTCTAAGTAAACATAGAGCATTAAATAAACATAGAACTAACTAAACATAGAACCTGAGTAAAAAGGTGAAATCACTGATAAGTAAAGGCACGAGGGTGTTTTTAGTGCAGGTAGTATAAGGTGCCAAAAATACTGGTTATAAAGTGAGCATAGTGCAAATGTTATAAAGTGTTCATGAGTTCAACAGCAGCAGGAAAGAAACTGTTCTTGTGGCGAGAGGTTCTGGTCCGAATGGACCGTAACCTTCTGCCAGAGGGGAGTGGCTCAAATAGTCCATGTCCAGGGTGGGAA
>QODF01000026.1:1272661-1320334 GCA_024372805.1 Oostethus manadensis | reverse complement strand
TCCTTGCATGAGACAGCCATGAAAGGGGGGTCTTATGTGAGGAAGGACGAGTACATGAGGGTACCGGTGAGATGATGCTAATCATGATGCTAACCCATGCTAATCTGTTTGTGCCCAACGCCTCGGTTTTGCTGCCCTGTTGTAAATCAAAGCTTCCTGAAGTTTCCTTCCTTGCATGAGACAGCCATGAAAGGGGGGTCTTATGTGAGGAAGGACGAGTACATGAGGGTACCGGTGAGATGATGCTAATCATGATGCTAACCCATGCTAACCTGTTTGTGCCCAGCGCCTCGGTTTTGCTGCCCTGTTGTAAATCAAAGCTTCCTGAAGTGCCCTTCCTTGCCTGCTTAAAAACAATAAATATTTTCTGTCTTTTATACTAATTTAGTATACTATAGTGTAGCATACATAATCTTTTTAATATTTTACATGTTTTTTTTTTAATTCAAATTGTTCATGACTACATTTCCGGGTTACATTTTGTGCATAAAAGATGCTAAAACCGATCTACTGTGTGCTGTACTGTAAGCCATTTAAGCATTGGGTTGTGTGGCAAAACAAATGAGTGTCAAAGGTAATAATATACCAAGGTCAAAACTGTACCTGCAACAAACCCTACTGAGTCACGTATCAAACGAAAGCCCCCGACGAGCCCTTTCCATTTCGGTAATTATGATGTCCGTCTTCTCTTACAGGAGGACATATTTGTCTAAATACATATTTCACATGAATAGAATATAATCCTGGTATTGTTTTTTAGAACCCAGTTTTTGTGCAAAGAAATGAATGCCTGCGGTTTTTGCTTCCTCCTTTTGACTTCAGTCGTTGCGAAAGATTAACCCAAGTCAGCCGCCACCCCCCTCGCAGATGATTGTCTCACCTTGACGAGGTCAACGAGAAGCACGAGGTCTGACGAACATTGCCAGTTGCGCTTGCAGGACACCATCAAGAGGCTGCGCGGAATCTTAGAGGCGTTTGGTTCCGAGCTCTCACTAACTGATTCACCTGCACGCTAAGTTATAGTGTGTGTGTGTGCGTGCGTGTGTGTGTGTGTGTGTCTGGCCTTCGATTGCTTGTATGCGCTCCCTACAACTACCCTACTTGCTTTGCAGTGTGCAACGTTCACCACGATATGTTTGCCTTTCTTCTTCTTTTCTTTTCGACTTATCCCTTCAGGGGTCGCCACAGCGAATCAATTGCCTCCATCTACCTCTGTCTTCTGTATCCTCTTCTCTTGCTACCTTCATGTCCTCTTTCACTACATCCACAAACCTCCTCTTTGGTCTTCCTCTAGGCCTCCTGCCTGGCAATTCAAAACTCAGCATCCTTCTACCAATATATTCACTATCTCTCCTCTGGACATGTCCCTACCATCTCAGTCTGGCCTCTCTGGCTTTATCTCCAAAACCTCTAACACGTGCTGTCCCTCTGATGTGCTCATTCCTGATCTTGTCCATCCTGGTCACACCCAAAGACAATCTTCATCTCTGCTACCTCCAGCTCTGCCTTCTGTCTTTTCCTCAGCAGCACTTTCTTTAAACCAAACAACATGGCTGCTCTCACCACAGTTTTGTACACCTTTCCTTTTATTTTAGCAGGAAACAGCCTGCCTGCACACGCTTCACCTCTTTTTCACTCTCCATTGCTCTGGACTGTTGACCCCAAGCACTTCAAATCCTCCACCTTCTTTATCTCTTCTCCCTGTAACCTCACTCTTCCACTTGGGTCCCTCTCATTTACACACATGTACTCCGTCTTGCTGTGGCTAACCTTCATTCCTCTCCTTTCCAGGGCTTCCCATCCACCTGTTCCCTGCTCTCACTATTTTGCCATTTTGAGCCACAAAAGAGCACATAATGTTGAGTGGCAGTTTGTGCAACCGGGCCGTGATTTCTGTTTCTGCTAACAGCCAGCTGGTGCAAACAACAAATGGACTTGATTATTACACCATGAAAATCAAGCAAAGCACAACCGCGTACATTACCTCGATGTTGTAGGGGGAGCATACAGTACCCAGGCAAAAAACGGACCTCGTTGGGTCACATATCAAAGTAAAGCCCTTAATAACGGATTTGAGTTTCTGTAGTTGTTACATCAATATACCCTTGCAGTGGGAGGGTAATGATATGTCGTATGCGGGTGAGCGCTTGCACTCTCTGCACACCAAATAGAAACCGTGTATTAGGCTAGGCCAGTGGTTCCCAAACTTCTTTTTGCAGCGCCCCCCTTTTTGAGATAAAATGATTTTCAGCGAAAAATATGGTAATAATGAAAAGCGTCCGTGGTAGCAACGTGCCCCCCCCCCCCCCCCCGTCATAATGCCGGGCCCCGGTTTGAAAAGCACTGGGCTAGGCTATCTCAGCCGTGACTCTACAGTACGGAGGACAAGCGGGATAGAAAATGGATCGCTGGATGGATGCAAAGCCGCAAACCCCACCAGCCACACACACGCAGTCTTTAGACATCGTATGGAGTGCATACAGTAACAAAGTCCAAAATGTGCTCGCAAGCAAAGCGCACTGTGTCATATATCAAATAAAAGCCCTTAGCCAGGGCCTTTATTTTCTGCATTTATTATGGCAACATTGCCATATTGGAGGCAGTAATCAGAATTTCATTCAAATATGGCACCAAAGTCATACAGCAGTCTTCAAAATAATAGCAGTCCAATCTGACAACCCAGATAAGTATATTTGTATTGCCACATGGCAAACAAGTTACTAGTAGGTGCAGTAGATTCTCAGAAAACAAAAAAGCGCCAGCATTCATGTCCTACGTCCGACTGCTACTATTATGAACACTACTCTATGGTTACGATGACACATAAATGACTCCGTAGTGACCATAAAGGATCTTTGGCTGGGTTTTTTTTTGCAACCCTGCTGATGAACAGACAAAAGACACCGAAAGTAAAAACCGTTTGCGCTGTCCGTCTACCTTCGTGGCACCAAACATGTGACTTGGTTGGGACCTTACAGGTTTTTTTGGGGGGCTTACGGTTTTCCCGACGATCCTCCTGACTAACAAATGACAATCACAACAAAGCCTCCCTGACCGTGTCAATCACAAAACTTGACAAATATTAGACGCGGCTCCCGCGCCGGAGTGTCTCGGCAGGTGTACCTAATAAAGCGCCCTGCAGGAATGATCCAATTATGCAGGCGTCGGCTTTAATCCGTGCGGGTAGAGAGAACAAAAAAAAAAAGAGAAACCGGTGTCTCGACCCAGGTAATATTATAAATATTTCCAAACAGACGCAAATAGTCGATCAGAGATCCCGGCGAAATGCCTCGCTGACGACGCGACGCGTAACCCTTGACCTTTGGTGGTACAAAGGTGTTATAAATAGTGCTGCATAAATACGCACGTGCCGTTATAAATATTTTCTATTGACTGCGTGTGTTTGATCAGCCGCTGTCGCTGGTTTGCTTGTCATAAACGTCCTCACAGATCTTGCACGGGAGTGACGGGGCTGCAGGGTGCAGGCTGAATCTTCGGATGACGCCGGGGCCTTGAAGTCCTCCTTCAAGATGGCCGTGATGATTCAGACTCTTTGCTTTATTCTCTCCCGTACCTGTTCCATTTTCCTCAAGCATCGTCCCCGTCGTTTGCAGGGCTTCTCAAACACCCAGTTCCGGACAATACTCCAGTCAAAGATCCTCCACAAGACAGGAGCATTCTGAAAGTTTTAAGGAGCTATAGCAAAACACTAGTCAAAGATCCTTTAAATGTGACATATCTCAAAGATAATTTATATGACACGAGCAGCTGGTGGTTTTAAGGAATTACAGCAAAAACCCTGCTCAAAGATCCTCTGTATGACAGGAGCAGCCTGCTGATTTTAACAAACTAAAGCAAAAACACTAGTCAAAGATCCTCTTTTTAACAGGGAGCATGCTGGTGATTTTTAGGAACTGCAGCAAAAACACTAGTCAAAGATCCTATCTTTGTGACAAGAGTGTGTTTCTGCTTTGAAGGACAGAATGCAAAAACACCAAAGATCCCCCACATGACAGGAGCATTCTGGCAGTTTTAAGGAGCTACAGCAAAACACTAGTCAAAGATCCTTTAAATGTGAAACGAGTGACCTTATGACATTCTCAAAGATAATTTATGACAGAATCATTTTGGTGGTTATAAGGAATTACAGCAAAAACACTAGTCAAAGATTCTCTATTTAACAGGGAGAACGCTGGTGATTTTTAGGAACTACAGCAAAAACACTAGTCAAAGATCCTTTAAATGTGAAACAAATGACCTTATGACATTCTCAAAGATAATTTATGACAGAATCATTTTGGTGGTTTTAAGGAATTACAGCAAAAACACTAGTCAAAGATTCTCTATTTAACAGGGAGAACGCTGGTGGTTTTAAGGAATTACAGCAAAAACACTAGTCAAAGATCCTCTATTTAACAGGGAGCAGGCTGGTGAATTTTAGGAACTACAGCAAAAACACTAGTCAAAGATTCTCTATTTAACAGGGAGAACGCTGGTGAATTTTAGGAACTACAGCAAAAACACTAGTCAAAGATCCTTTGTTTGTGACAAGAGTGCTTTTCTGCTTTGAAGGACAGACTGCAAAAAAACACCAGTTAGAGATCCTCCACATGACAGGAGCATTCTGGCAGTTTTAGGGAACTACAGCAAAAACACTTATCAATGATCTGATTTTAAGGACCACTCCCTGGTGGACAAGCTCCAGTGAGGCCTCCCAAGTGAAGTGTTTTGGACATGCCCAGCCGGGAGAAGGCCCTGAGGCAGATGAAAGGATGGACTGCAAAAACACTGGTCGAAGATTTAGTTTAGTCTGGTGGATTGAACTTTAGTCAAAGATTTGCTGTTTTTAGGAAGGTGCTGCTGTGCTTCAGTTGTTCAAGTATCAAAGATGTTTCAAAAGGCTGTGCAGTTCTTGTGGTCTTTGCTGCGTGCAATACACAAGGGGCCCACTGTGGGTCGCTGTCACTCAGCAATGGCAGAAGACCAACAAATAGAAACGACTAATTGAACACAAAATAGTTTGCTGTGTTTTTTTGCGGACTTGGAGAAGCCTGTGCCCCTCGGGGAATACTGTGGGGAGTACTCTGGGAATATCGGGTATCGGACCACCTAATTCAGACGGTTCATTCCCTGCGTGACCGATGTCAGAGTTTGGTTCGCTTTAAGTCGCACCCGTTTCCAGTGAGGGTTGGACTCCTCCAGGGCTGCCCTTTGTCACCGATTCTGTTCATTACTTTTATGGACAGAATTTCTCGGCACAGCCAGGGCGTCAAGGAATTCCGGTTTGGTGTCCACAGGATTGGGTCTCTGGTTTTTGCGGATGATGTGGTCCGGTTGGTTTCATCAGACCGTGACATTCAACTCTCACTGGATGAAGCGGCTGGGATGAGAATCAGCACCTCCAAGTCCGAGTCCATGGTCCTTGCCCAAAAAAGGTTGGAGTGCCATCTCCGGGTCGGGGATGAGATCCTGCCCCAAGTGGAGGAGTTTAAGTACCTCGGGGTCTTGTTCACGAGTGATGGAAGGATGGAACGCGAGATGGACAGGCGGATCGGTGCGGCGTCTGCAGTGATGCGGACTCTGCATCGGTCCATCGTGGTGAAGAGAGAGCTGAGCCAAAAGGCAAAGCTCTCGATTTACCGGTCGATCTACGTTCCTACCCTCACCTACGGTCATGAGCTTCGGGTAGTGACCGAAAGGGTACAAGCGGCAGAAATGTTTTCTCCGCAGGGGGGCTGGACTCTCCCTTAGAGATAGGGTGAGAAGCACTGTCATCCGGGAAAGACTCGGAGTAGAACCGCTGCTCCTCCGCATTGAGAGAAGCCAGATGAGGAGAGAGAAGGCCACGTTGGAGAGACTTTGTCTCTCAACTGGCCTGGGAACGCCTCGGGATCCGCCAGCAGGAGCTGGACGAAGTGGCCGGGGAGAAGGAAAGTCTGAGATTCCCTGCTTAGGCTGCTGCCCCTGCGACCCGACCTCGGATAAGCGGAAGAAAATGGATGGATGGATGGATGGCTAAGATAACAAAACAGAACCAAATAGTAGCGTCAGTTTGTTTCACAAGCAGTCCTTAGCTTTGTGCTAAGCTCTAATAGGGCAATGCCCGATACGACGAAGTATTACGATCATCGGATTTCGAGAATAAAGTCATAAATTTACGACAATAACAGTCGTAGATTTATGAGAAAAAGCTTGTAATATTACGAGAGCAAAGCCGTAGCTTTGCTTTATAAGCATTTCCTGAGACCGCTATGAAACAAAGGACCTTATGTGGAGAGGGTGGAGTACTAAGAGAGTAGCGGTGAGATAATGCTAACCCATGCTAATTTGTTTGTGCCCCACTGCTCTGTTTTGCTGTCCTGTTATAAATAAAAGCTTCTTGAAGTAGGAGGAAAGTTTCCTTCCTTGCCTGAATAACTATTTTCCCTCTTGAGACGTTTGAGTCAGTGACACGTAATATGACTTTTTTTGCGTAAAATCACAAAAAAAGTTGTGATATTATGAGAAACGTTGCAATTTAATGAGAAAAAGTTGCAATTTTACGAGAAAAAAAGTCATAATTTTAAGGGAAAAAGTCCTAATATTACGACAAAAGTCATAATTTTAAGAGGAAAAAATTCGTAATTTTAAGGGAAAAAAAATCATAATACGAGAAAAAAGTCATTATGAGAAATAAAGTCGTAATTTTACAAGGAAAAATTTAACTTTACGAGGAAAAAAGTCGTAATTTTAAGGGAGAAAAAATGTAATTGTATTGAGAAAAAAGTAATTACGAGAATAAAGTCATAATTTTATGAGAAAAAAGTCGTAATTGTATGAGGAAAAAAAATTATTTAAAGGGAAAAAAGTCGGACTTTTATGAAATTACAAGAAAAAATTGTTTTACGACAATAAAACTTAGAATTTGACAAGAAAATACTCGTAATAATACGTGTCATACGCGTCAGAGGGAAAATATCGTATAGTTCTTCAGGAGGGACGAAGACTTTCCTCTTGCTTCAAGAAGGTTTTATTTGTAACAGGACAGCCGAACAGCAGTTGGGCAACATTAGCACGCGGTAGCATCATCTCACCCCTACTCTCTAGTACCCCGCCCCCTCAGCATAAGGCCCCCAGTTTCATAGCTGTCTCCGGCAATGCCTGTAAAGTCAGGTTACAACTTTTATTCTTTTAAAGTCCCAACTTTACTCTCGCAATATTACAAGCTTTTTCTCGTAAATGTACGATGTTATTGTCATAAATGTTCGACTTTATTCTTGAAATCTGATGATTTTAATACTGCGTCTTAACAGACATTGACGGCTACAAAAACGGGGGACAGTTTTTTTACCGTGACCTTTGGCCTGTGTCAAAGATAAAGTTACGCCTTTTTTTCTCGTCATATTATGACTTTTAATATCAAAATTGATTTTTTATGTGACCCTAATACTCTGTCATACTGTGGCACTACTCCGGTGGTTCTGTTATTTTCTGTCATGCCCCCCCGATTTCAAATACTATTTAAAACGGATAAGATTTAGTTCTGTACCGACTGAACTCGGAACTGAAACCCGGAGGATGAAACAAAATGGAGAGCTGTGAACACCACACTATTTTGGGGGGGCGTTGTCATGAAGTAAGGAGAAAACAAAGCAAGACAATCAACGTAAGCCTTTTATTAGCTCCACGGGGAATAAAGCATATGGGCAAAGTATCAACTCAAGTCGGCCAAACACATTTTTCCCCATAGCGGAGATTCCAGACTAAAGCTCTAAGTATATTTCAACAATTCTCAGAGGTCCTACAATAGTACCAATGCTGGAACGTGGACAGTTTAAAAGTGCTTTTAGCAAGCCCTGCTGGGGATATGCCATTTCTGTGTGTCTGTAGCTTTAATGCTCCAATAGTACGGAATCATAGAAGTGCCAAAATTAAAAGGAGATACATACTATCTCTCCTTTGGACATGTCTGGAACATCTCAGTCTGACTTTATCTCCAAAACCTCTAACATGTGCTGTCCCTCTGATGTGCTCATTCCTGATCCTGTCCATCCTGGTCACACCCAAAGAGAACCTCGGCATCTTCATCTCTGCTACCTCCAGCTTTGCCTCCTGTAATTTTTCCTCATGTTTTTCCCTTTCACGATGGCACTCCTGTGATTTCATCCTATAAGCGCTATTGTGTACGCATATAGCGCCATTGCAATAAGGAGGACACAGATTTCAGCAACACGGGCATTGGTATCCGATGCTACAGCGCTAACATACCACAAAATGATGACACGTATAGTTTGCAATAGCTGGAGGCCTTATTTTAAGATGTGTAGCGAAGCCGTATCGGGTCAAGGAGAGGTTTGTTTTGTCATAAACAGACAGATTTTCAGGTTTGCTAGTCTGCAAACAAATCGGGGGAGGTAGGTGGGAGTTTGATACATGTTTTTTATATTTTGAATGTACAAAAGGAAAACAAAATATTGTCCATTCAGCTTTTTTATTTACATTGTGATCTATTTGACCATTTTTGCAATATTTTTGGGGGGGTTTAATGGTATTCCTGCAGGAGGCCAATAATTATGGCCACCCCGGGTGGCACTGGGGACGCCGGCGCTCTCGGGGACATCACTAAAAATGTCGGCGGTCACGTGAAGTATCTTAGATGTCATGCACGTGTAAGAAGAAGTTGAGAGAGTAGAAAATGAAATGCTGTGAAAAATGAGCATTATTTTCCAGGGCCAGTAGGTGTCACTGTGCCCCCCCCCCCCATTTGAGCGGCCTTGCGCGTGTCCCTCCCTGTACGCCATCAGTGTGCGTTGAGCGGAAAGCTTTAACGATAACGTCTGAGCATTTATCGGACGCCGTGACGCACATCAGGGCTTGCCGCCGTACATATTCTGACCTGTCCTCCGTTCCCGCCTTGCGAGCTTGAAAAAGGACACAGTCGTCGCCGCGTTCATCCGGGAGAAGGCCGAGGAACGCCGGTTTCCCTGCTCGTCTGCTTCCGTCGCCGTGTCCCTGCAGCTGTGTGACGCCAACGCATGTTGATGTGTACCGGCGTTGCTGACCTTGGCTGCGCGGAATGATGCGTGTCTGTCAATGACGCGCCGCCGGCGGGGGGGGGGGGGACGTGTCTCTGGGGGTCGTCTTCAGTAAGTCGGAGAGCGCAACTTGTTAGCTTGTTTTGGGAAAGCAATCAAGGTTCTGTTTGAAACGTTGGACGCTTTGGTGACGCAGCGCAAAACAACCCTAACGAGC
The DNA here is from genome assembly GCA_024372805.1 of Oostethus manadensis. NCBI lineage: Eukaryota > Metazoa > Chordata > Actinopteri > Syngnathiformes > Syngnathidae > Oostethus > Oostethus manadensis. The sequence goes on along the minus strand of QODF01000026.1, from coordinate 1,311,103 downwards.
CCGTTTCCCGCTTTTGGTGGCGGCACCGGGGTGCTAACGGAGGCGTCCCAATTCACTCCTGCACTCTTGTGTTGAAAACAATTGATACCGTAGTGTTAAAAATAATAGCTGTCCAATGTGACTAACCAGATCAAGTACTGTTATTAGTATATTTTTATTGCTGCATGGCCAACAAGTTACCAGTAGGTGCAGTAGATTCTCAGAAAACAAACAAGACCCAGCATTCATGACATGCACACTCTTAAGGCTGTGCAGTTGAGCACTTAGTTGAAAGGGGTGCGTTCAAAAAAATAGCAGTGTGGCCTTCAATCAGTAATCAAATTTGGAAAAAAGCAGGTGTGAATCAGGTGGCCCTTATTTAAGGCTGAAACCAGCACTTGTTGAACATCATTTTTTTTGAACGCCTGAGGAAAATGGGTCATTCAAGACGATGTTCCGATGAACTGCATTCTTTTCTTTGATTAAAAATCGATGTGAGGTGCACCTAATTTTGGGCTGTTCAGCTAAAATGATGTCTAATGCCTCAAAATGGAGAGCAAAACCAGAGACACGCGGCAGAAAGCGGAAGACAACTATCAAAATGGATGGGATAATAACCAGAATGGCAAAGGCTCAGCCAATGATCAGCTCCAGAATGATCAAAGACAGTCTGAAGTTACCTGTAAGTACTGTGACAGTCAGAAATTGTCTGTGTGAAGCTAATCTATTTACAAGAATCCCCCGCAAAGTTCCTCTATTATAAAAAGGCATGTGCAGAAAACTATTTGCCAAAGAACACATCAACTGGCCTAAAGAGAAATGAAGGAACATTTTGTGGATTGATGAGAGTAAAATTTTTTTTTTGGGTCCAAGGGCCGCACACAGTTTGTGAGACGACCCCCAAACTCAGAATTGAAGCCACAGTACACAGTGAAGACCGTGAAGCATCATGATATGGGCATGTTTCTCCTACTATGGTGTTGGGTATTTATCCCATAGCAGGGATCGTGGATCAGTTTGCATATGTCCAAATACTTGAAGAGGTCATGTTGCCTTATGCTGAAGAGGACATGCCCTTGAAATGGCTCTTTCAACAAGACAATCACCCCAAACACACCAGTAAACCAGCTACATCTTCTCAATCCCTATCCCTGGACTAATAATAATAATGAGAACTTGTGGGGTGACATCAAAAATGCTGTTTGTGAAGCAAAACTAAGAAATGTAATAATAATAACGATAATAATGAATAATAATGAGAAAGATGGCATCATAACTCTGTTTTTGAACACACACCATACGCCACATCGACCCGATCAGTGTTGCCCACTTTGAATGTTCCAAAAATCAAAGCAACTCTAGTGACAAATGTATAGACTTTAAGGTGTGGCTGCAACAAGTGATTATGTTTTTTTAGTCAATCTGAAACCTGTTGTTTCAATTAATCAAGGAATCAAGTAGGCCCTCACCCAGGGGTGTCCAACGTGCTGCCCGGGGGCCATTTTCGACCCATGACTGTTTTAAAAAATATAATTTACAAGAAAATGAAAAAACATCAGCAAAAATCGAAACATCTGCTGTAATTTTAGGAGAATAAAGACAAAATACTGAGAGAAAAAAGATGTAATGTGACGAGACAAATTCTAAAAATACATTTTAAATAAAAATTTAAGGATAAAAATTTCAAATGTTTGGAAAATTGTGACAATGCAAATGGGGAAAAAAACAAAACAAATTTGATGACATAATTTTACAAGAAAAACGAAAGTTGAAATTGGAAAAAACAGCAGAAATGGAGAAAAACTGCTGGAGTTTTATGAGAATAGTCAACATATTAGAAGAAAAAAGTCACAATTTTAGTGCGTCTAAAATTGTATTTTGTGTAAAAATAATTTGAGTAGCATAGAGTTGAAATATTAAAGAAAAAATATGACTTTTTCGAAGTCATAATGTTATGAGAAACAAAACAAAATGAAATTTGTCATTTTTGGAAACTTGTATTGAGGAAATAGTTAGAATATGGGAATAATAATAATAATAATAATAATAATAAAGTGTATTTGTAAGCACTTTTTGTCCATACAAATTCCATGCAAATGTGCCAGTCATGCAAATCAGTGAATGCCCCCCTCAGCAAAAGTTCAATTGTGGGTATTTTGTGAACATGTGCGGTGGAACGCTGTTTGGAAAAGGCAGGCTGAGGCTAAGCCCTCCAAAGGGGGCAGCAATAAGCCGCCGCTGCTCCCTAATCGTTCCTCCAGTTGGGACGCGGTGTTTTATGGCGGAGGATGTGGCCTGTTGACATTGATTCATGCTGACTGGCAGCCATGTTGTCTGTCATATATTTACTGCAACCGTAGGACATTTAAGGACAAACGTCTCTGCGGCATTTCCAGTCCATCAATCCGGTAAATGTGATTTCCCCCCCGCACGTCCGTCCATCTATGACAGCATTCTGAACATGGACTTGGACAATCAAACCTGTTTTTCATTGTTAGTCAGCCTGTTTGCTTTGGTTGGGCGATACGGCCATTTTTGAAATTGGTCCCCGTGTTTCCCACAGGGGTGCGATCTATGTGTGGCGCTGACCACTTGACCACAAGAACCGGGTCCTTTAACCCCGGGGTGTCCAAAGTGCGGCCCGCAGCTGCAATTTGTTGGCCTGCGGTACACTCTAAAAATTTTATTTCCCACGAAAACTAAACGCAGCGGCCATTTCACACAGGTAAAAAATATGACAAGAAAAAAGTGTTGAATCTGATGAGAAAAGTCGTAAATTTGACAAGAATAACGTCATAATATTTTAAGGAAACGTCATTTTAGTAGCAAAAATACCAAAAAAAAGTAATATCAGGAACAAACAAAACAACAGATAAACCTGTAATTTTTGGGATAATTTGGTTGAAGAAAAATCTGTAATTTTAGAAGAATAAAGTCAAAATATTACAGTCGTAATTAAGCAAAAAAATATATAAAATTACAAGAAAGTTGAAATAAAAAAAACAGCTGTTATCTCTACAAGAATAAAAGTCAAAATATTGAGGAAAAAAAGGTGAAGTTTTACGGGAATAACACTCAAGCAAAAATTACATTTTTGTAAAAATCATATTTTGAGGAAAAAACTAAAAAAAGTTACACTTTTTACACGCAGAAAAACATAACGTTACGGGAATAAAGTCCAAATATTATGACAATAAAGGCATAATTACGAGAAGGAAATTTACAACAAAAAAATACCCACAAAATTAACATTAAAAAAACACAAAAACCGTCAGATGTGGGAAAAAAACAGCTGTAATTTAATGAGAATATTGTCAAAATATTAAGACAACAAAGTTGTATATTAAAGAGAAAAAAAGTAGCGGTTTTATGAGAATAAACTGGTGGAACAAAAGAACACATTTTTGTGGAAACTATTATTATTATTATTATTATTATTAAATTAAGTTAATATTATGTTATTATTAATTGTCAAAACATTATGGGAATAAATCTATTATATTATGAAAAGACAATATACGAACATTGTTTAACAAGAAATTTTAATATAAATTTGAATTAAAAAAAAAACAGCTAAACTGGGAAAAAAATGTCAAAGGCCGAAACTGAGACGCAATTTTATAAGAAACTTTCATATATGTGTAATGGGTGTTGAAAATAGTCGTTTCAGTGATATATCGCGCATATTACATCGCACAATTCTTGTCCTTTCGGTCTCTACCCAAAGTTCATGACCATGGGTGAGGGTAGGAACGTAGATCGAGCGGTAAATCGAGAGCTTTGCCTTTCGGCTCAGCTCTCTCTTCACCACGACGGACCGGTCCAGAGTCCGCATCACTGCAGACGCCCCACCAATCCGCCTGTCCATATCACGTTCCATACTTCCATCACTCGTGAACAAGACCCCGAGGTACTTAAACTCCTCCACTTGAGGCAGGACCTCATCCCCGACCCGGAGATGGCACTCCACCCTTTCCCGGGCGAGAACCAGGGACTCGGACTTGGAGGTGCTGATTCTAATCTATTCTATGTGCCATTTTCTCTTGCAATGATAAGCGTGTTGATCAAACGCCTCCTCGTTAGTCACGTTTAATCAGGTAGAATGAATCATTCAACCGGTTCAGTCATTCATTGCTAATTCAATTCCAGTTTGTTCAAATAAAGCACGAATGCAATTGCCAGGAATTGTTGTTGTCTTTATATCCATAATTCATGTATACCCCATTCTCTTACAAAAAGCAAAGGGAATTTGGGAAACCCCACCTGCACCGTCCAGTATCCCGCTATTTACTTCACCGTCAGACTGCTTGAATTTGACCGAATTTAAAGTTACAGAATCCATTTAATGTCGCTCAATCGTTTCGGATCGTATCGTTCTAAATGAATCCGTATCGTCCTTGAATCGAATCGGCAACCACGAATCGCGATACGAATCGAATTGTTGTAAAACCGAATAGTCACACCCCTAATAAATATATATTTATATGTTTTTTTTCTGTTCTTTTATTTTGGTGTGTGTCTTTCCAGCGTCATGACAGCGAATGGAAGTCAAGCTGCCTTAAAATGCTGAGCAAAATTGCTTTGCCAAGGGAAACCACATAATTTATATGAGGCCCCCCTGGACATTCTGCTGTGTTTCAGTCTCATCTGTCAGATCGCCTGCAGTTTGTATCCATTAGTAATAAAGAGTCCCGGCACTTGATGGTCAATCATGGTATCCCTCAGGGTTCTGTGCTAGGACCGCTATTATTCAGTCTTTACACGTCCCCTTCAGGCAATGTCATTCAGGCGTACCTAAATGACTTTATAAATAACTTTTTGCTGTTTAACTCCGATAAAAGTGAAATCCTAGTCCTTGGTTCCCAGCACCTCAGAGACAAGATTACTAATAATATTACCACCCTACCCCCCATAATACAGCCAGAACCTCGGTGTCATCTTTGATCAGGACCTTTCCTTTAAGAAAAGCGTCAAGAACGTGTCATTTTTCCATTTAAGAAACAAACAAAAAAAATCAGATGCAGAAAAACGTGTCACGATTCGTGTCTTGCAGACGAGACAGTTTTGGTTAGTTTCCTTGTGTTGTTATTATTTTCATACTTTCACGTGTTTCCTAGTTTCTTCACTCTGTTAATTACGTTCACCTGTCTCTCGTTTATTTCCATGCTACTCATGTTCAGGTGCGCGCGCCCGTCGGGTGTCGGCTCCTTGTTTGTCATCGGTTCTTTCCCCACGGTCTTTGTTCCTGCCGCTGCTTCGCAGCTCCGTTATTAAAGATTCCTGCATCCTTACCTGCCTGGCGTCCGGCTCTCTTCATCCCCGGGGTCGTTCCACCATGCCGCGACGAGCGAACCATAACCACACCAGCTAGCACCAGCTAGGAGGACGCCGGGGCCTCTCCCCCCAGCGGGCAGCCTAGAGAGTGGGGCCCCAACCTGCCCTCCCAAGAGGAGGTGCAAGGGAGACCCGGCTGGATGCCCCGCGGCAGAAACATATACAACTTCTTACATACTTCTCTTATACGTTTGCAAAATACCAACGTGGCCCTTGCGTGCTTTCGTTTTTCTGAACGTGGCCCTCGGCCTCAAAACCAAAACCAAAACATGTGCCCTACCGCTTCAGAGAAAGAAGTTCAGTTCCAGCAATGCCAGGTGTAATCTGTGCTGCGCTGCAAGCAGGCACTATTACGGAGAGCTGCAGAGCCATAAAGCCCAAAAACCTTTGACTTGGCGAGATTCTAACTTGTTATTCATCTTGTAAAGGAACAAAAGTTTGGCTCCCACACATCTGCCGCACGACATAAAGCTCCTCCACCAACGAACAAGCGGAGATTTATTTCTCTCTATGTGCAAGCCGAATTATTACAGGCGTTCCCCACTGGTACCTAAAATGATCAAATGCTCTGAGGCAAAAACACACAGGAAAAGTCATGTTTTCCTCCAACACATGGAAAAGGATTGTAAGGACAGTTTTAACATTATTAGAGCCCCGTAGACATGAAATAACACCCCTATAGTCACCTTTACACTCGTATTATTCATTGTTTACATCACATTGGCTACGGGAGCTCTGCAGGGACAAATGACAGCTGCCGCTAGAATACCGAGCTACCGAGCTAACTGGTTAGCTTCTCCAATTTACTGATTCTAAACTTAAGAAAGTGTTTCAAACAGAGTGGGGAAGAAGGGCAAAGAAGCCAAAACCGTACCACTTCCACACGGAATGAAAGGCGAACCTTTTGTTTCCACTCTATCTCAGCCACGGCACGTCGGCTCAGTCTCCATGCACACACCACACTTCGTTCATGCCAATGCACAGAGTGAACCCTCCTCATGGCAAGGTATGGAGACCGGCGAAAGGATTGAGTTTATTTTTGTTTGTGTGATTTTTAAAAAATGAGATTATTATTGTCACGTTTTAATCTCGCAAGATCTCGTGACACCTACTAACTGGACGATGCACACACACATTTTTTGGCGTTAACTAAAAAAACACGCTAACCGATATTTTTTGGGGAGTGTTCTGTGATTTAATTGGCCGTGGGCACCTGCACGGCGTCTGGGGGGGGGGGGGGGGGGGGGGTCCTGGCATACGTGAATAAGGTAATCAAATCTACTGGCATTGAAAGCAGGTTTGGATACCTCCAGCTGTTTTTAGCATGAAATCATATTTTTCTGTGACTTTGATGGGCAAACCGACCCTTTAACCGGTATCACTCACCCGGGAAAGTGCATGCGGATGGGTGACTGCGGGGGGGGGGGGCCAAGGTCGCGCGCCGAGTCGATTGCCCGCTGGGCCGTGATGCACCAACCGGCGTGTTTGCTCGACTTCAATTTGCCTTTGGGAGAATTTTGACACACCTGCATGGAGCCCCGCTCGCTCACTTTGCCTTCAGCTCCGTCGGAATTTTGTAGGCCTTTTTTTTTTTTTTTTAGGAGCTCGGAAAAAACCTCACATCTTCCTCTCGGACAGATGAGATAAAAAGAGGATTTAAAAGCGCCCATCACGTGGAAGTTAAGGCACGGCGGACGACTCTTGACAGAATCGGGTTTCGACTCCCGGAGCTTATTGTGGAAGTGATGCAGTAAAAAAAAAAAAATCAAACGGGATTAGCTGTGGCTGAAGCTAATCCCATTTTAGTGCACATACCTACACGTGTGATCTGTGTGCGTGTGCGTGTGTGTGTGTGTGCTGACATGCTGCAGGATGGTGTTCCCACCGACTCAATCAGCAGCTGCCTTGCTTTTTTTTTTTTTAGCCCTGATATGTTACCGTGTGAGTGAGTGGGTTTTCTCCGGGTACTCCGGTTTCCTCCCACATTCCAAAAACATGCATGTTAGGTTAATTGGCGACTCTAAATTGTCCATCGGTATGAATGTGAGTGTGACTGGTTGTTTGTCTATATGTGCCCTGCGATTGGCTGGCGACCAGTCCAGGGTGTACCCCGCCTCTCGCCCAAAGCCAGCTGGGATAGGCTCCAGCATCCCGGCGTTTCTTTTCCACGTTTTTGCGTATCGTCCACACGAGTCCCTGGATATACGGCACTAAAAACTCCGGTTATACGTTTGCGTATGTCGTCGTTCTTCATGCCTTCACGTTACAAGCTGCATTGGTTTGGTAATCAAAAGTTAAATTTTAAACAAAATATCCCAATTGGGAATCCCACCCTGCAGCGAGAACGTAGCCTAAATGTGAGTGTGAAAGTCCACGGTGTCCGCTGGGATAGGCTCCGGCGTACCCGTGACGGTTTTAACATTGTTAGAGCCCCGTAGACATGAAATAACACCCCTATAGTCACCTTTTCACTCGTATTATTCATTGTTTACATCACATCGGCTACGGGATCTCTGCAGGGACAAATGACAGCTGCCGCCAGAATACCAAGCTGCCGAGCTAACTGGTTAGCTTCTCCAATTTACTGATTCTAAACTTACTTCTAAACACACTTTGGACACCCCTGGTTTCGTATAAATCGGCATTCTTCGGGGTTTTTTCCCCTTAGGGTCTTGGAACGTCGGGGACGCGCTGTAGTGTATCATCGCCTCTTGTGATGTGCGCTAATTGACTTGATGTTTCGGGGCCATTAGGCTGTTTTTCCATTGGCCAAGGGGTAATTAACTTACCAGACGGGGGTTGGAGCGGGAGCCCCCCTTTCACGGAAGCGTAGACGCTTGACAGTTTGATCAATGGATGTGTAACTGTCCATAATGACTTGGTGCTGCCCCCTTTCATTGCCGCGCGGCTTGAGCGTGGATACAATAGCCCTTTATCCCGAACACACACACACACGCACACACACGCGCCAAATAAAAGGCACATCCATCATATTCAAAGGCACCTTTAAAGACAATAGATGCGAGAAGGGACGGGAAATGGCGTTTTCCCTAATTCCCGTCGCTCTGTTGTCCACGCCCACTTATCTCGTACGAGGCCGCTTAGCCCGCGCTGAGGATGCGGCGTACCGGTGAACCCCCGATACGACGTAACGATGCTTCCGGGGAATTCTTTGTCCGTTATTAACTGCAGGTGACTTAGGTGACATGTGAGGACTGTTAGTCGCCATGCAAGTGCAGCGGAACCCCGACTTACGAAAACCTTATTACACGGAAAACCTGAAGATATTTCCGTCCCGTTTAACGAAAAAATAGTCAAAATGTGAAAAAAAAAGAAAAAAAGTGCTGCCCAGATTTGTGATTGTGCTGCACCGCCATACAAGCTGGGGCGGGAATGGATGCCAGTAATGGAAGCTGCCCTCCCATTGGTTGTCTCGGTTATCTCCCATCATCCTCTTCCTCCCAACGATGGCCAATCACGGCGCCCCAGTGCTCAGGGTACCGAAAGACTCCCGTCCATTGTTAAAAATGAAAAATGACCAAATGATAGTGTTAGGTGTAGTATGTAATGTAGTGTATTCATTCAAATGAAGTTAAAATAACTAAACTTACGTATGATTTCTGTCAAAACTCCGTTCCCTCCATCAAGCGCCCCTTGCTTGACCCAGAAGTCTCATTTTTCATCGCTTTTATTATTTTCTTATTATTTCTTTTAACATTCATGCACAGGTAAACGATTATGTTGTCATTAATGAACATATTTCTCATAAGCCTTTAATGGTTAATACTTCCAAAACAAAAGCAGCACAAATCATGGTTTCGACTGAACCTAACAGCACAAACAAGGACGGTCAAAATGACACTATTTTGGTCTATTTCATTCGGAGCTTGTTGATGGGGCGATTATGTAATAGATCCAAACTTGAATTGTTAATATGTCAAAAACAAAAGTAGCACAAACGTTCAATGTAATTGCACAAAACAGCACAAACGCAGCACAAACAAATGGGATTTTTTTGGTTTCACTTGGAGAAAATGGGGGGCTGCATGACCTTTGGTTGACCTCTAAAAGAAACTAATACCTCCAAAACAAAAGCAGCCCAAACATTCATTTTAATTGCACAAAACAGCACAAACAGAGCACAAACAAATGAAGTTATTTGAGCACACTTCTCTTGTGAACATATTTCTTTCGTTTGGGTGCAATATTTACACTTGTTTTCGGGGGGGCGGGAACGAATTACACCATTTATGTGGAGACTATTTGAGCAGAGTTTTGCGGATTTTGGGGGGCCACCTTCACTCAGGTTGTATCTTCTTCTGCTCAAATGTGCCAAAAGTTCTCGAGAGAAACAAACGAATAAATAAATATGCCGTTTGCTCTCTTTAAGAAGAAGTTGCATCAAAAATATATTCAAGTACGTTTGAACATTGGCCGATCCGTCTGTCGACCTGGCGCTCCAACCGTCCCTTACTCGTAAACAAGACCCCGAGATACTTGAACTCCTCCACCTGGGGCAAGACCTCACTCCCAACCCGCGTGGTACGATCCACCCGTTTCCGACCGAGAACCATGGCCTCGGATTCGGAGGTGCTGAGTCTCATCCCAGAAGCTTCACACTCAGCTGCAAGCCGCTCCAGTGAACGCTGAAGGTCACAGCCTGATGAGGCCATCAGGACCACATCGTGCGCAAATAGCAGAGACGAGATCCTAAGGTCACCGAGCTGGAGCGGAAGGTTATGAACACCATCGGTGACGAAGGGTCGCCCCGGCCGAGGCCAAAGTTCACCGGACTCACGCTCGAGCAGACTCCTGCTGCGTTTGTACGGCAAAAATGACAGCAACAGTTGTGAGCCCGAGCAGCAGAGGTTCAAATCTATCATAGTGGAGCTATGAAAAGTGAACAAATAAAAAATAGCAGTAGTTACAATGGAAGTTCAGTCGATACTGCAGGGTGGGTGATAACCACACCGTAGATCACACACGAGAGGATAACATTGTTTTAAAGCAATCTGTCACTTTTCCCACCTCCTCTTACTGACCGTACGCTGGCGCTCTCCCCGACTTATGCGTGCATACCCCCCCACCGGTAGAGTGATCTATTGATCCGGTGGTAGATCTCCCTCGGTAACCCACCGCCGGGTTGGAAAAGCCAGCCGTCCTTGCAGACGGGAGCCATGGCCGCCTGCCATCGATTCGAATGAGTCATCAATGCAACTTAGGATTGCATTTATTTTTCAATGGAGCATAGCCATGCCGGCGGTGTGTGTGTGTGTGTGTGTAGGGAAAAGTCTGATTGCAATAGATTATTTGTGCATGTGTGTGTTCTACCCGAGCAGGAGGGGCCTCATTTGCCAAGCCCCTGTTCTTGTTAAAGCCTCTTCTTCACACATCGCCGCCCTTGCTCTACTTATTCCGTTACACGTTTTGGAAATATGCTTGTTTGCCTTCGCTCCGAGGCGAACGAATCGACAGCGCTCTGTCACGGCCTGCGCGGAAGGTTGCGAAGACACACAAAAAAAACAGTCGTTAGTTTCGGTTTGCACAAAAGACGTGGGGGGAGGGAAACGAAATAAACCTTTTAAGGCTCGCTAACACTTGTACGGTCGCGCTTGTTAGCAAGACGTCGGTGGCTTTGAGCGGAGAGAGAGAGAGAGAGAGGGAGGAATAAAAAGTAAAATAAAATAAAAAAATCCACGCCGGAACTAATTAGTCGCTGTGAGTCTTGTTGCCACCTACGTGTCGGCGTCGGGGCACAAGAGTTGCATTTCTTTCTTTTTTCCGAGGAGGATTTCTATGCAGGTGCTTCACCGCCGCCGCACGACATTTTCGTACGTGTCGAAAGGCTTGACTCTTCTTCCGAGCAAAGTGAGTGGTGGGACGTCCTGAGGGCCGGTGAAGATGGACGGTAGGTCCCCGCTACTGCCCTCCGAGGACAAACACGAACTGCCGGCAATTGAGGCGCCTTCGGACGTGCCTCATTTTGACACTCTGGTCAAGTGGGTTATGCAGCTGCGTCCTGCATCCACCGTATACACCTTTCCCTTCTCTGATTTCGGACCAACATTTGGAATAAAAGTGACTACAGCCTTCCCTTGTAACATCGCGACGTGATTAGTCCTCCCTCGCTGTATCACTTTTTTCCTAAGTTAACGATTAATAATGCTTGCTGTTTCGTGGTAGACTACTGTTTAGTTTGAGTCAAAACATCGACATACAAGTAACATGTAGTAATCTGGTCACTAAGCGGCAGTAATGACACATTACCTTACGCTACATTACCCTGAAACTGCATGAAGTCAGCAACGGCTTGTCCGACATGATAGCATGAAAAAGAAAATCTTCTCCCATTCCGTGTGGTAGTGGTATGTTTTTGGCTTCCTAAATACATTTTAGGCTAGGTTGCAAGCTGGTAGCTTGTTAGCTGAAGTCCCTGCAGCACAAGAGTTTGCAATGCGATATTTGCAATGTGAAGTGTGAAGGTGACTATAGGGATGCTATTTCATGTCTACAGGGCTCTAATAATGTTAAAATCTGTGTAGAAAGTCATAAACAGGTTTTCTATGCTCTAGCAGGGCAGGTCCGACCTATTGGAGGCCTCGGGGAAAACCCAGGACACGTTGAAGAGACAACGGGATCTACTGTTGTAGACCAGGTGCGGTGGAGCCGCGGGCTCGGTCCCTCCTAGCGGCGCAAATGAAAATCCGAAGCGACTGCCAAGCTCGTGGTCTGGCCCTTGTCACTTGTGTTTTGCATGAGAGGAACTTGTATTATCATTATCATCATTTTGGCAATTCTCGGTTACACAATCGAAGATGTCAATCCGTTTGATTAACAGTTTGTTCGCAATCACCCGCATCCATACTGTATCACATCCACTGGCAACCGAAGAGGAGGAAAAGGAGGATCATGGGACAGAAGGTGGTGGCCAGAAGGAGACAGAGGCCGACGGGACAGTCAATATACATCAAAATGTATGTGCTGATTCAGATAGTTACAGTGGTTACCAAACGTTTTTCTGGAGAGAAATTTTTTTTAAACCACCTACGAAATCAGAGCACTATGTCTGAACTGTGGTGCTGGGCTGCATGAGAGGCGGACTGCCGCCGCTGCCTTGCTGTGGCAGGAATTTTGTTTGTAAATATTTTAATTTCCGGTCGGTAATAATGTCAACAATATGGTCCCTTAAACAAGCTTGAACAACAAAGGATTTCATTAACTTTGTACAGACAGGTGATTCTTATATAAAAATGGCTACCAAAAATAACGCTGGATTGATAAAGGACTGTTTTTGCTGCCGTGCAAATTCGTTTGAATTCTGCTCGGACTGACATAAACGGCATGCACATTTCGTTTTGTGACTTGTTGCTACTTGCTACCAGTGGGTGTGAGAGACTCTCCGTGATCCGTTCACGTCACTCGGCACTGACGTTTAAAGGTACGGTACACGTATACCCCACAGAGTGGTACATCCGGGCCATACCTTTGGCAAATACTCAAGCATGAGTGGACCTTTTTTCCTTGGTCCTGTGGGGCTAAAGACCGCGGCCGGCATTGATTTCCTTGGAGGAAGTCAGCGGTTGTTAGCGGCAGGTCTCTTGGATCGATTGAGTTTCTCCTAAATAGTTCTATTCCGCTTGTTTTCCTCGGACTTTCGCCGCGTTCTGGCAGCCCTTTCTCTGTGTTTTCCTTCTTGCCCTTCATGCATTTCTCAGCGGTCACTCTGCCGTCCTCCGCGGGCCTCGCCGGGAGACACAAACGGGACGGTAAATTTGAATCGCGCGACCATCGTCACCATCCTCGCTTCCCTCTTCATCTCCTCGAGCTCCGCCGATGACGGGCTGCCGGAGGATAATTGAGAGTTCTAGAGCTCGCGCGGAGGAGCATCCGTTCCTTCCGTCGTCCTCCTCCCCCCGTTCCCGTCACCTGCTCCTGCCGCTCTGCCTCCCCGTCTGACACTCGCCTCGGTTCCCCCGTCTGTGATCACGAGTCCCGACTGCTGTGATTCACTGCCTAGATAATTCTACCGCCTCCGCATGCCTTGCCATTTTCCATGTTGCAAAACGCTCTGACATTATTGTTTCCCGCTTGTCCTGAACCAACCGGCGTCTTGGTACCAGTATATGCTGCTCTGAGTTATGTAAAATTCCAACGCTATCCTGGCTTCACTGTTGTTTCCACGGCAACCCTGGAACGCCTGCTTTAGAATGCGTCAGTGTGGCGTTCCAGCCAGGACACCTCCTGTGTCGCGTTAGTGACGGTACTGTTCCGAGTTGCGCACACTGTGGGATTTCAGTACCTTGAAATCTTGCAAGATTTGCGGAGGTCTTTTGTGACGACTGTCGATTGACTTGAAGTGACACCAAAACACGTGTCAGTCTTGTTATTTTCGCTGTGAAAAATGACATTGAAAGGCATGTTTCTTGTGCTAGGTTACCAATTTTACCATTTTTGTCACTTCTTCCTGGAGCAGGAGGAGCAGGTGATGTTTACCCCAGAAGTACCCACCGGGAAGCTGCCATTCACCCCAATGCTCCCAATGATCCAGTTCTGGATAAATTTCCATTAGGGATGTCCCAATGCACATTTTTTGGCGTCCGATCCAAACGAATCCATTTTTTTATAGTCTTGCTGATCCGATCCCAATCCCTTTTTATTAAAAAAAACAAACAAACCATCTTTTGTTGCAAACATTAATTTATGGAATTGAATTTAGTTAATAAATATCTCTTCAAAACCTTACAATGAATCCAACCAAAGCCTTGCTGGATTTACTTTTTAAAAATTACTTATTTTTATTACAAAGCATGACCAACAACATTGTTCAGCTTTTGTAACAAACCTCTGTGAGTCAGGTCCGTAATGGAAAAAAAGTCCATCCAATAAAAGGCGTGCAAAATACTGTAGCGGTGGGATTATTGTGTTGTTCCAGGCTGCTGTTTAATGTTTGGGCTACAGAGGGCAGGGGCGTTCAGCATGCTGGTTAGAGCGAGCCTTTGGAGTCGAGTGCGTAGAATAAGAAAAATAGCGAGTGGGATGTCTTGTTGAAGGAGTGAGTGCTCTGTGTTGACGTGCAAATAAATGGCCAACTGAATTACAGCCATCCTGAACTAATTAGAATTACTGAGCGACCATTACAATACTTTTAGGGTAGGACTAATCATTTGACTTGGTTATACACTAGATCCATTTGTGGTGTGATTTAGAACAGCCAGCGTGGGAGCTCCTGGCACCATGACAGAGGAGTCCGGGCACAGCGAGGGAAGTCGACCAATTATTATTATTTTTAATTATGACGGGTCATTGTGACAAGGAGTAAGTTTGTCCACATTTTCAAAAGACATCAATCACCCTGTCTGATGCATCAGCAAAACGTTGTGGGACGAATGCTGCCCCGCAGATGGAAATAAAACGTCTAAAATCCCATCTTGTAATGATAATGGCTCATGCTATTTACAGCCGTTCTCGACTTCAACCGTGGTTGTCACATTGACAGCCCGTAAATAGAAGCTTGTAAGCCAAATTTTAGCTCGATCAGTGGAGAGATGGCTGCATGTGACAATAAAAACATTACCTGCACTGCTCCAGTCTCCAGTTGTCTTAATCCGTAACAGTTCCAATCAGCGACAATAGACAAATGACTTTGGTCTTGTTGCCAAAGTCATCTGCTGGGGCTTTCAAGCTAAATTTATTAATAAAAAAACCCTTTTCTTTGTCTTTTCTGCTCAATCAATCATCAGTCAGAACGACACAGAGACCTGAGCTCAAATGTTGACGTTTCGGAATGTAACAAATATGTTGGACCAAAAAAGTGCCCTCCAAAGTCGCAAAAACACAGGAACTTGAACCGCCACCGTGCATGTCGTCCCCACTTTTGGCAACACTAATCAACGTCAGCCACTTGGGGGCATATCCTGGGAAAACGGGACGTTTGGTCACCCTACGCTCGAGCACGCGCGACCGTAAACAACGACAAACACATTCTGGTAAACACGCCCTGGACTCCATAGTCTCCTTTTGGATTATACATGCCTCCCTACCAAAGGAGAGTCTGTCAGTGTTTAGTTTTTGTCTTAAACTTCAACACCACAGCAGAGGGAGCCTCCGAGCCGTAAACCCCGGAGAAGAAAAAAAACGGTTGCGACGGCGCTGACTCAGAATCTCATCTCTGACATGCTCCAAGACTCGCTTGGTTTAAAAAAAAAAAAAAAAAAGCCTTTATCCCGGCCATGTCACATTGGCTTACAAAGAAAAACTACTCCACTTTGGTGTGTTTGACACCTCTCTGACTTTATCCAGTTGGTCTCGGGGAAAGATTTACCAGCGAAGGGAAAATGGAAAGCAAAAAAAGCACACAGGAGAAGGTGAAACGCTGTGGTGTGCATCACCAGTCTGCAAAGGATTGTGCACCGTGGAGCTGCTAAAGTGGACCTTCAAAGTACACCCCCTCGCCCGCTGATCGCTGGGATAACAACTCCTCACTCACACTTACGTGCAGAGGGCGAAAATATTCGCAAAGCAGGAAGAAACAGGCGTACATCGCCAGGGGTCTGGGCTGAAAAAATGTTTTTGTTTGACGGCGTCTCCGTTGCAGCGCTCCTGGCTCGGTATTTATGTACTCGACTCCGGGGAATACTCAAAGGTCTTTTCTTGCCGATCCCATGGCATTGAAAGTTCAACTGTTTCAGTCAAAGCGAATTTGCCGTTGCCTCGTTGACATGGTTGGACTTTTTTGGTTTAGAAGGGTAAATATCGTCACGTGGGGGGTGCAAGAGGTGCGCACAGGGAATTGGAATCGGCGTAATTAGATGACTAATACGACTTTACGTCTCAAAAAATGGCCCCATTTTCTTACTAAGTTCAGCATCGCTGGAAGAGACGATGCAACTTTCATTTGGTGAAACCGTGAAACTCTGACATTGTTCTCCTAAAAAGCCAACTTTGTCTCGTAGTGCTACTCCTTTATACTCCTAAAACATGTGAAATGTTGACGTTGTTGCCATAAAAACATGATTTTCTCTCGAAATACTGCAACTTCATTGGAGTAAAACTGTGACATTTTTGACCCCGTTCTCCTAAAATTGCAACATGTTTGTAACACAACCACTTAATTCGAGTAAAACTGTGAAATGTTGACATCGTTATCATAAAAAGCCAATTTTCTCTCGAAATACTACGACTTTAAGTCGGTGAAATTGTGACATTGTTCTCCTAAAATGTCACCTTTGTTGTTCTCCTAAAACATGTCAAATGTTGGCATAAAAAGACAATTTTCTCTTATAGTACTACAACTTTATTTGAGTAAAACTGAATTTTTTAAACCGTTCTCTTAAAATTGCGACTTTTTTTGTGAAACTACGACTTTGTTAGAGTAAAAGTGTAAAATGATGACATCGTTGTCATGATAAGCCGATTTTCTCTCGGATTACTATCGGAAATTTAGACTTTGTCCGCCTAAAATGACAACAAAGTCTTCTAATACCACAATTTATTTTGAGTAAAACTGAACTTTTGACACCCTTCTTCAAGAATTGTGACTTTGTCGTAAAACTATCAATTCATTAGAGTCAAAGTGGGAAACGTTGATGTTTGTTTGCTCATTAGCATTTTGCCTGCCCCTTCTTTTTCCTGGCAGTGTTTTGTGTTTTTTCCTTTTTATGTGGCACAACCAACCCTCAATTTTGGACTGAGTTTTTACCTCTTACTCTATTGCATCATAACATTTTTGAGTTGTCCTTGAAATGCTTTGTCCCTGCAGCTTGGGGGTCGACTACTCGACAGCCACCTCAGGAACGTGACAAATAATATCATTCAAGCATTGAATTTTAGAGGTGGTTTTTTTGGCAAATTTATTGGAGAAATGTGAATTTCTGACATTGTTCTGAAATTACGACTTTATTTGCAATCTTTGCAAATGCCAAATTTATTTTAAAGCTTTATTTAAATACTTTTGAGCAATTGCGTTTGATATGATGTACTGGCGTTATTCATTCATTCATTCATTTTCTATGCCGCTTGTCCTCATTAGGGTCGCGGGGATGCTGGAGCCTATCCCAGCTGGCTTTGGGCGAGAGGCGGGGTACACCCTGGACCGGTCGCCAGCCAATCGCAGGGCACATTTAGACAAACAACCATTCACACTCACATTCATACCGATGGACAATTTTAGAGTCGCCAATTAACCTAACATGCATGTTTTTGGAATGTGGGAGGAAACCGGAGTACCCGGAGAAAACCCACACACGCACGGGGAGAACATGCAAACTCCACAGGGATGCCCTCGGAGATTCGAACCCTGAACCTCCTGACTGTGAGGCCAACATGCTACCCCCTCGATTATGCCATATACTTCATTTAAAAAAATGTCAAGGATATCCTCTCAACTACTGCAACTTTCTTGTAGTAAAACTGAAAATCCAACATCTCCCCCCTAAGATGCAGAGTTGCTGCTGGAATCCTGCAGCTTTCAAACCAGACATCGTTACACCGCCAGTGGTGCTTTATGCGCGTTGCCTTCGCTTTAGCTCGTCGTGTCGGTCCGAGCGGCCGACTCGACTGTAGATGAAGCGAAGGCTAGAGGCCCCCCCCACCCCCGAATGTTCTCTTTGAAGAAGCTGGAGTGTGTGAGAGAGTGTGTGTGTCCTGACAGAGGACATTGACACTGTAGAACAACGGCAATTAATGACAGACAGCCAGGGAGCGCGGCGGGCTGAGGAGGGCATGTCTCAAGGAGAGATGAGACCTTTTACTTCCTCATCGCTAAATCCTCGCTGACGGGCAAGGCGGTTTCTCTCCCCCTGGATGCCCCCTTTACCCCCACCCCCTTCTTTTAATGAGCACGAACATTCACACAACCCCCACATGCTTCCACCACACATTTCTACTGGTTTGTCATGTTTGCGCCTCTAACACACACACACACACACACACACACACCCCCTAAAGAGTCCAGATTGCCTCATTCTATCATCACTGGCCTTATTTGGAGTGCGGCGTGTACGCGCAGACGCTGAAGAAGCGGGTAAGTCACGAGGGACGTGGCTCCTGTTTTGTGGAGTCTTTTTCATCAACAAAGCCCAGCCCTGCGCTACGTTCTCGCCAAGCGCTCCCATCTCAAGCACCCCTACCCACCTGACACCACCCAAACGAGGACAAAGTTGAGCAAGTGGTCATTTAATGTCATTAAATATTTAACATTAAAAAGGCACAATTATTGAACATTAAAGGGGATTTTTTTTTGCGTCGTTTTTTCCCCCGAGGAATGGAAGAGAATAAAATGGTAAGCTGTAGTGATTCCTGACGCAATGTGACTTTGCTATTGCCCATTTGCTGGAACTCACAATGTTCTCCTAACATGACGACTAATACTGCGACTTTTTCACAATATTCCGACTTTATTAGAGTAAAACTGTGAAATGCTGACATCAGTCTCACACTGCCTGTGGGTTTTTTCTTCTCCGTCTGCTTGCTTCTAATTTGGCTGGTTGCCAGTTGCAAAACTTTGCTCCAAGTACTGACTGCCGTGCTTTTGAGAAAAATACAGGATGCTACGAATACAGATCATTTAGATGGGTGAGATATACAGTAATGTTCAAAATAATAGCGGTGCACTGTGACTAACCAGATGAAGTACTGTTATTAGTATATTTGTATCGCTACGTGGCAATCAAGTTACCAGTAGGTGCAGTAGATTCTCAGAAAACAGACAAGAACCAGCATTTATGATATGCACGCTCTTAAGGCTGTGCAATTAGTTGAAAGGGGTGTGTTCATAAAATAGAAGTGTCTGTTGTTGACTTAACAAACTCAAAACTATTTTGTGCAAACTTTTTTGTTTCTAGGATTTGGTAATCCTGACAATGACTAAACTAATATTTAGTGCTTCACATCTTTGTAGCATGGACTCAACCAACTTGTGGCACCTTTATGCTTCTTTAACATTTAACATTCCACAATTCATGAACATTTCTTGATTTTGCTTCACAAACAGCATTTTTGATGTCCCCCCAAAGCTTCTCCATTGGATTAAGGTCCCGGGATTGGGATGGCCCCTCCATAACATAACAACATAACAAGATGTAGCTGGTTTACTGGTGTGTTTGGGGTGATTGTCTTGTTGAAATAGCCATTTCAAGGGCATGTCCTCTTCAGCATAAGGCAACATGACCTCTTCAAGTATTTGGACATATGCAAACTGATCCATGATCCCTGCTATGGGATAAATACCCAACACCATAGTAGGAGAAACATGCCCGTATCATGATGCTGCACTGTCTTCACTGTGTACTGTGGCTTCAAAAATAACAATTTTGCTCTCATCAGTCCACAAAATGTTCCTCCTATCTCTTCAGACCAGTTGATGTGTTCTTTGGCAAATTGTAACCTCTTCTGCACATGCCTTTTTTTAACAGAGGGACTTTGCGGGGAATTCTTATATATAGATTAGCTTCATACAGATGTGTTCTAACAGTCACAGTACTTACAGGTAACTCCAGACTGTCTTTGATCATCCTGGAGCTGATCATTGGCTGAGCCTTTGCCATTCTGGTTATTCTTCAATTTTTACTGCCACGTGTCTCTGGTTTTGCACCCCATTTTAAGCCATTGGAGATCATCTTAGCTGAGCAGCACCTCTTTGTAAGTTTTCCCCACTTCAATCAACTTTTGAATCAAAGTACACTGTTCTTCTGAACAATGTCTTGAAAGGCCCATTTTACAAGTGCTGGTTACATCCTTAAATAGGGGCAACCTGATTCACACCTGTTTTTTCACAAAATTGATCACTGATTGAAGGCCACGCTGCTATTTTTTTGGAACACACCCCTTTCAACTAATTGCCCAATTGCGCAGCCTTAAGAGCGTGCTTATCATGAATGCTGGGTCTGGTTTGTTTTCTGAGAATCTAACGCGATTGCCGTGTAGCAATAAAACATACAAATAACAGTACTTCATCTGCGTAGTCACATTGCACTGCTATTGGTTTGAAACTGTAGACAGATTGTGGTGTACTTGCTCATCCTTAATGACGACATTGCCTTTTAATGCCAACGTCCGAATTTCACAGTTTTATGCGCATAAAGAATAAAGTTTATCCATAAAATTACACCATCTTCACATCTTGCCTTTTTTAGTTAAAATAGTTAAAAGACCTTTAGTGCTATTATTATTCTTTTGTTCATGTTTGCTGAGGATTGTTGAGTTGCTGCCGATCAGAACAATGGCTCTTTGAAAATGTGCACGCACACACACACACACACACACACACACGCACACACACCCTAAGCAGAGACAAACAGACACACTTGGAATTGTTTGGGATGCGTCGTGTCATCTGTGAGAACAAATGGCAGAGTGGACACTGTGACGACAGCGATGACGATAACTCATGTTTACCCGCAGGTGTGTGTGTGTGTGTGTGTGTGTGTGTGTGTGTGTGAGAGTCACGGAGGAGAGTGTGTGTGTGTTTTTGTTTTATCTTTCACTTTTGTGGGAGTCCATAATGACGGTTCACATTTCACTAGGTAAAAAAAAAAAAAAAAAAAAACCAACCCAATGCGGTTACCTAGCAACCACAAACCTAACACACACACACACACACACACACACACAGCAATAAAGTGAAAGTGATGGAATTCAGCTGCACAAACTAGGATTAACGTGACCTTTGTTTTGATCATAATGCTCATTTTAGCATCCGCTGCCAAAATAAGCAAAGCTGTGCAAACACACACACACGCACACACACACGCACACACACACACACACACACAGCATGAATGTAAATGAAGAAAGCCCAGTTTGACACGCAAACAGTGAATGATGAGTTATTTTTCGAGGCTTCGGTGTCGCTACCCACAAGAGGACGCATTTCCTTGCGTGTGTGTTGCAGGGGGCACGAAGCCGCTTCGAGACCCGGCTGCCAAAATAAAACAACAACCCGTACCATCCCTTTCCCCCCACCGCTCGCTTCTAACAGTGCGGCGAGGCTGGCATTTATCGGTGTTTCCGTCGTAAAGGGTCCTAGCTGCAAAAATAGCACAACATTGTGGCATTGTTGTCATAACATTAGGAGTTTTTTGATTCCAGTTTCGACTAGATTACGACTTATATAAAGCGGAACCTCAAGATACAAAATGAATTCGTTCCGGAGGGGCTTTTGTGTCTTGGAATTTTTGTATTATGAGACAAGATTTGACCAAAGGGACGTCGTGATTGGCCATCGTTAGGAGGAAGAGGATGATGGGAGATAACCGAGATAACCAATGAAAGGGCAGCTGCTTCTTCTTCTTGGGTTACACGAGGGTCGGCATCCATTACTGTGGTCCATTACCGCCGCAAGGGAGGGCAGCTTGTACGACCGTGCGGTACATTCAAAATTCTGGGCGGCACTTTCCATTTTCATTTTCCATTCCATTCCATTTTCCTCCGCTTATCCGGGTCGCGGGGGCAGCAGTTTCTGTAGGAAAGTCCAGACTTCCCGGTCCTTGTAAAGCAGGGGTTCTGAAATAGTGGGGGCGGGCCCCACTGGGGGCAGTGAACTGTCAGATAAATAAGTGATAGCAATAAGTGAGAACCAATGGTGTAAAGGGCGCCAATATTAGACCTAAGACCGCCAAGCAGTGGCGGTTATGCATTTACTGACGTTTCCATTGGCAACACAGCGGTGCATACTGTATTGTCAGTGGTAAGGTTTACTTACGACGTTGTTTTCGTTGTGAAAGGGGCCAAAATTTTAGCCTGTACCAGTGGTAGGGTGTGCACTTCTCGTCATTTTCATTGTACACTCCTGAGCAAAATGTTAAGACTCGTTGGAAAAATTGCAAGAACTTAAGTTTTTTTCCGCGTTTGAATCTACGTAGAGATTTTAAATGGAACAAGAAGAAATGGGAACATTTTGGAGTTTTGCGAACAATCGTTAAAGAGAAGTAGGCTGTCAGTTTATCAGTTGATTCAAAGTTTCCCCAAACGCCTACTAGAATAGAAATATAATGTTCAGAAAAGGGGCGGGTAATGAGTACCTGCACCATTCTTGCCAATCGGATCAAAAATGGGTTTTGGCATGCTTGATGCCAGTTTTTCCTGGAGGCTAGTGGTGATGGAGGGCATCCACTATCTGGAACTGATGTCCATCACCGAAGTGGCGCCCACGCCGGCGTTCTTATCTCATTCCCGGGCCTGTATGTGACAGAGATCCA
Organism: Oostethus manadensis; assembly: GCA_024372805.1. NCBI lineage: Eukaryota > Metazoa > Chordata > Actinopteri > Syngnathiformes > Syngnathidae > Oostethus > Oostethus manadensis. Next base: position 1,288,595 of record QODF01000026.1, on the reverse strand, counting down.
CGTCAATGGTGCTCGGCGGACGCCTCCACACACACACAAGGCGACTGCTTCTATTTTTTCCCTCCCGCCAGCTCACGTTTGAATAAGTCTGTTTTTCACCAGCAAAAAAAATATCTATTCCACGATTACGCAGCGAATAATTACCTACAGCTGAACATGGAGGGCAGCAATCGTTACTCAGCGTCAGATTATTAATCACTACTACAGACCCGGTGTGGCTCCTCGGCTGTGAAATTGTAGTTCTACTTTGGCAAACAACAATAATGGACTGTACCGAGTCAAACAGGGCGCGAGCGAGAAGAAGAAAAGCCTTTTCGGCGGAGGGAGAGGAGCCTCCCAATGAGAAGCCAAGGAGCATGGAGAAAAGCCAAGTCTGGTGGAAGTATCGGATTAGTGCTAGGGGGCCCCGTTTCCATAAAGCCCTGCGGTTCTGTTCACCTTCGTATGGTTTGGACTTTCTGGCCCTGCCCCAATGCGCCGTTTTTCTTACATTTGATCTACTCCGTAGTATTTATTTTATCTATGCCAGGGGTCTCAAACTCGTGCCATGGAGGGCCGAGACACTGCAGGTCTTCTCTTCAACCGGTTTCTCCTGCAGGTGATTTCACCTGAAGGCGGTGTTGATCATGAAAATCACCTGATTTTGTGACCGGCTGGAAAGAAAACCTCCATGGCACGAGTTTGAGGCCCCTGATCCATGTGGACTATCTCCATTGTCAAACTCGAGGCTTGGGGTCTGGATTCGGCCCACCATATCATTTCATATGGAAAATAATGCGAGTGTACCCCCTGAACTGATTGCCAGCCAATCGCAGGGCACATACAGACAAAGGGCCGTTCACACTCACACTCACAGCTATGGACTATTTAGATTTTCCAATTTGTGCACATTTACAGATCTTTTTGCGCATGTCTGTATCTTTGTTTACATTAAGAGCACTCTCTGCACATCAAAGGGTCTTTTGTGCACGTCTATTATCTGTATGTTTTTGTTTTTTTGGCCACTTCTATGGCGCTTTGTAAACGCGCATGCATCTTTTTGCCCGTTTTGTGCATCTTTGGCCACATTTCTGTGACATATTTTGCGTTTATGGGAATTTGCACGTGTTTAATGCTACATATTACAGTGCAGACACGCAGGCTGCCACGCACGTTTCCAAACAGCTAATAATATTAGTGGTGCCAGTCGCATGCGGCAGTGTGTTTTTTGCACTTGCATCCTGCATGTTTGTGCCTTTGCTGCAGAGTCTTCAATTCCGGGAGTCTCCCTGAGAGCCATGACGACTGATGCCGCCCTCCCCCCCCCCCCTCCCAAAGCAATAATGTTTGCCGGTGGTGGTAGTATTTCTCACAAGCGTCTGTGTGTTGTTGGTTTTAAATGTGTGCTCATTTTCATACACACAGGCCAGCTTGCTCTGTCACCCTTACCGCGCAAAAGAGCGTTTTTTTTGATGTGGCGTCACGCACGAGCGTGCACTGCGGAAATGCCCCCTTTTGAAGCGTTTGTTCCGCAGCAGCAGAAGGTGTTTGCTTCCTTCTTCTAAACACACACACACACACACACACACACTTCCAGAGTATCTCAAGAGCAGTCAACCCACAACACGGCACCGCCTGGGAATCGCCGGCGTGCTTTTCTTCTCTGCACTCGATATAGCAACAAAGAGAAGTTAAAACATCAGCGTTTTGTTGTTGGCGGGGGGAGAGGAGGGTGGGAAATTAGCACTTCCTCTTTGCTATTCCCTCGCATGAGCGTAATATTGCTTGAAAGCAGCCGAGTTGTTTTGACACCGCGCATGACCTTCTCTGGAGATATTCCTGCTCCGACGGGCCAATGGAAGCAACTGGCACTTAGTCACACAAAATAACTGCTGGCAAATTGGGAGGGGGGTGGGGGGTCTTGATGATAACATGCTCAGAAGGAACCACGCCTTCGTTTCCCCGTTTCTGTGCACATTTCTGCATCCTTTATGGACGTTTACCGACCGAATTGACAGATTTTTCTGGATCTTTCTAGTTGAACAGCCTACGTTTTTTTTCCACCGAGGGCCACATGCTGAAAAATGAAAGGATGCAAGGGCCTCTTTGGTCTTTTGTACAAATATTTCACGAAGAAAATGCATCTCAGCTTTGTGATGCTGGTGAAAAAAGTATTATTGGCATGAACTCTGCTATTTGCTCATTTTTCCCTGTTTTTTCTGCTGTTTTGTTTTAACATTTCAACATTCTGCTTAGATAATCTTTGCAAATTTGCTTTTTGAAATATCCCGACTTTATGTCAGGTGTGAATGTGAGTGTGATTGACAGGCTACCCCAGTCCAGGGTGTGCCCCGCCCAAAGTCAGCTGGGATACGCGGCAAAAATGGCCGCAGAATGTGCAAAAATGTACACAAAGCTTTATAAATGTGCACAGAAATACCCACCCAATTTTGCAAACTAGGTCAGCAAATGTGCACTTTTGCGCCGAGAAGATCCATTAAATTGCAGAAAAGGTCAAAATGTGCTCGTCGCGCATCCAGAAATGTGCACAGGAATGCTTAAAAATAGCATTTCTGATATTTTTTTTAACTGAAATATCTGTTAATGCTGCACTAATGTCCCTAAATGATCCAGAAATATACAAAGATTCATGTTTGTGCAGAAATGTGTTAATTATGTCAATAAATGTCCCTGAAGAATCCAGAAATGTGCATCAAAACACTTTGAGATTGTATGTAAAACATGTTTTTGCTATTTTGGGGACATTTTTTTCTTCTTACATGGCACTTTTAAGCGTTTCTGTACACATTTCCGGATCCTTTATGGACATTTATTGACTTTTTGTGCACATTTTGTCACGTGCACGCTCCTATTCTGCCTTAGTTTCCCTGCCTTCCCCTTATGTGATCTTTCCAGTTCTCTCTCGGCCGGCCGGAGGCGGAGCTGCTGGACACACCTGTCTCTAATCAGGCCTGCTAGTTAAGACCAGTGCTGTCTGCTGGGAGACGCGGATCATTCGAGCTCCAACCCAAGTCCACGACTCGCGAGCTGTATCATTCCGCACACCTCTTCAAGCATCTCCAGCAGCTCTCTGTCTCTCAGAATAATCCGGCCATAAATGGACTCGGCGGAGGCGGAACCACTTAAGATGGCTCTCCGCAATCTAGCTCAGCATCTGGGAAAGCAGCAAGAGCAGGTGGGGGCGCTGGGCGCGTGTGTGTCCAGCATGGTTAAACCACCGGACACCAGGATGGGAGTGCTGGAGGCGCAGATTAACCCACTCCGGTCGACGCTGCATCTTAACGCCGCCGCTCCCAACGTCCACAACGACACCACCTGTTCCATCCGTTACAACCGAGGTACCGCCCCCGACCCTTTGTCCTCCGCTCTCCAGGCCCGAGCGCTTCTCGGGCGACTTCGCGGATGTGCGCTCGTTTTTTACCCAGTGTGAGCTGCACTTCGAGTTACAAGCGGCAGCGTTCCACTCGCAACGCGCTCGAGTCGCCTTCGTCACTTCCCACCTGTCAGGACGAGCCGCCGCTTGGGCAACAGCCGAGTGGGGACGCAAGCCTCCGATCTGCTCGTCCTACGCCGTTTTTTCCAAGACCTCGGAACAAGTCTTTCAGCGAACCCCCCCTGGACGAGAAGCGTCGCGGGTTCTGTTCTAACTGCGCCAAGGGCGGGGCAGCATGATCGATTAGGCCATCGAGTTCCGCGCGCTGGCAGCTCAAAGCGACTGGAGCCCCGCCGCGCTGCTAGATGCATTTTTTTCTGGCCTGGCCAAATAATTCCTCTGGAGTTCCCCGAGAACCTGGAAGACCTCATCACACTCGCGATCCGCATTGACCAGCACCTTGCCGCCAGCAAAGAGGAGCGGAGCCGACGCCGTGCGCGTATTCCTGCAGACCTTGCGCCTCTCATCTACGGCGACACTCATCCCAGCAGCAGAACAGCGGCATCCTCACAGCCACACCCGGCTGTGCTGGGTGACAAACCCATGCAACTGGGGGAAAGCCGACTCACGCCGACGGAAAGGGAATCGGCGCCATCGCCAGAACCTCTGTCTATACTGTGGCGAAGCAGATCATCTCATCGCTCGCTGTCCTATCCGCCCCGACCGACACTCGTCAAGGGCACCATGTGGAGGTGCCCCGTCCCGCGGCACCGGAGCCGGGGATTGGCCACCTACAACTCCCAGATACGCTTTCCTGGGGAGATGAGGACATTGACATTGTTTCTTTTATTGACTCTGGGACGGATGACCGTTTTATTGATGAGGTGCTTGTTAAACGTCATGCAATACCGGTCACTCCACTCCATACCGCTGAAGTTGTTCGCTCCCTCGACGGGCGTAATCTTGCCGACGTTACCCTTCAAACCGATGGCCTCTCTCTCCGTTTGTCGGGTAATCGCCAGGAATTCACGAGATTTTTTGTTATTCCCTCTCGTTCCGCCCTCATCGTGTTGGGGCTTACGTGGCTTGTTAAACATAATCCACAGATCGACTGGGCTAAATCGGTCATAGTTAATTGGAGCGCGTTTTGCCACACGCATTGTTTTATGGCAGCTCGTCCTAGCCCCGCCTCCTCTCGCTCAGCCCTGCACGAAACAATAGATCTTTCTGCGGTTCCCCCCAGTCGACCACGACCTCCGGGAGGTTTCGCCGCTTCTTCCTCACCGCCCATATGACTGCGCCATAGACCTCCTGCCTGCGTTGGGCCTATATAATGTTTCTCGGCCGGAGAGGGCGGCGCTCGAGGAGTATATTTCCACCTCCCACGCGCCGGGTCTTAGACGTCCTTCTTCTTCTCCTTTAGCGGCTGGGGTTTTTTTTTTTGTGGAGAAGAAGGATCACTCCCTTCGCCCATGTATTGATTTCCGCTGCTCTCAACGATATTACAGTCAAGAACAAATTATTACAGCCGTCTTTGACTCTCTCCACTCTCTCGACCCGCGCAACGGGTCAGGATCCGCGAGGGGGACGAGACGAAGACGGCTTTTAACACCCCCTTGGGGCATTTTGAATATCCAGTCATGCCGTTCGGACTCACTAATGCCCCAGCCGTGTTTCAAAGTTTTCGTTTCGTTTATTTAGATGATATTTTAATCGTTTCCACTACACAGAAGGAGCATATCCAACAGGTTCTTCAAAGGCTCCTTAGTAACAGACTTTTCGTCAAGGCTGAGAAATGCATTTTCCACTCCTTTTCCGTTCCTTTTCCGGGGTTCATTGTGGAGAAGGGGCAGCTCCGAGCCGACCCTGCCAAGATCCAGGCTGTGGTCGAGGGGCCCGCTCCTATATCAAGAAAGCACCTTCAACGGTTTCTCGGCTTTGCCAACGTTTACCATCGATTCATTAGAAATTTCAGAGGCTTACATCCACAAAGGTAGCTTTTCAGCGGACCCCGGACGCCCAGTCTGCGTTCGAAAGACATGAGGCCCTCTGCACTGCAGCGCCCGTGCTTGTTTACCCTGACCCTTCTTCTCAATTCTTTGTCGAGGTCGACGCATCTGACACCGGCTTAGGAGCCGTTCTCTCCCAGCGCTCCACCTCCGACCACCGGCTGCACTCCTGCGCTTTCTTCTCACGCCGCCTGACCCCTGCTGAGCTGACATTGGTGACAAAGTTATTGGCTGTAGTTTTAGCCTTGCAGGAGTGGAGGCACTGGCTGGAGGGCTCGGAGGTTCCCTTTATTGTACATACGGAACACAAGAATTTGGCTTACGAGCGGCACAACCACTTAACCCCCGACAGGCACGCTGGGCCCTCTTCCTCGCCAGATTTAACTTCATTCTGACTTACCACCCGGACTCCCAGAACTGTAAGGCCCCCGCCTTTTCCAGGATGCATTCCCCACCTTCCGAGACGGACCCCATTGACCATCTTGCCCTAGTCCCGTATTCTTGGGGCTGTACAGTGGGATGTGGGGAAGCGTGTTGTGGATGCCTCTAAGGACTGTTCTCCTCCCGTGGGCTGCCCAGCCGGACATCTGTTAGTGGCCCCAGGACTCTGTTCCGAGGTTCTGCGCTGGGCACACGAGTCGAAGATGGTGTGCCACGCCGGGAGTCTCCTGCACAATTTTCCTTCTGGCACAGTGTTTCTGGTGGCCTTCCCTTCGCAAGGACGCTAAAGCTTTTGTGGCCGCCTGCTCGGTTTGTGCGTGGAATAAACCCTCCCATCAGGCGCCGGCAGGACTTCTGCGCCCGCTGCCCATCCCCTCCCGTCCATGGTCCCATGTTGCTCTGGACTTTGTTATGGGCCTTCCACCGTCCAACGGCAACACTGTCATCCTGGACCATGGTGGACTGTTTTTCCAAATTGGCCCACTTTGTTGCCCTCCCCAAGCTGCCCTCTGCCTATGAAACGGCAGATCTGTTGCTTTGCCACTTGTTCAGGGTCCATGGCATCCCTCTTGACGTGGTCTCGGACCGGGGTCCTCAGTTTTCATCGGCCGTGTGGAAAGCTTTCTGCAAGGCTTTGTGGGCATCGCCTAGCTTGTCGTCCGGGTGCCACCCCCAGACTAATGGCCAGACCGAGCGGGCCAACCAGGGCATGGAGGCTGTCATCCGCTGTGTGTGCCACCAGCAACCCACCTCTTGGGCTTTCAACTTGCCATGGATTGAGTATGCTCGCAACACTCTTATCAGCTCTGCCACGGGCCTCTCCCCGTTTAATGCTGCCTACGGGTTCCAGCCCCCTGCATTTCCTTCTTTGGAGGCGGAGTCTGCTGTCCCTTCCGCGCCCGCTTGGCTTGCCGCAACACCAGGGCGGCTTTGGCACGTACGTCGGAGCGGAACCAACGTCTGGCTAATAGACATCGCTCGGCCGCCCTAGATTACAAGCCCAGACAGAGGGTGTGGCTGTCGTCCAAGGACCTGCCTCTCCACACAGACTCCAGAAAGCTTCAGCCCAGGTACATTGGTCCATACCCCATTGTCCAAGTCATTAACCCTTCTTCTGTTCTGCTCCGGCTTCCGGATTCCCTCCGGATTCATTCGGCGTTCCACCTCAAGCCCGTCGCTTCCAGTGACCTGAGCCCTCCAGAGGTACCTCCTCCTCCTCCCAGGTTGATCGATGGCCATCCTGCATTCTCGGTCAAGGCTATTTTAGATGTGAGAAGAAGATGCAGGGGTTTTCAGTACCTTGTGGACTGGGAGGGGTACGGTCCTGAAGACCTTTCCTGGGTCTCTCGCACTCTCATTTTAGACGCCGCGCTGTTGTCTGATTTTTACAAATGCTTCCCGGGTAAGCCACGTAGGCCACCAAGGGGCAACCTTTTGTAAGGGGCGGTTGGGGGGGGGCTGTCACGCTTACGCTATTCTACCTAAGTTTCCCTGCCTTCTCCTTATGTGATCTTTCTAGATCCTTGATGGCCAGCTGCACCAAAAGTGGCTTTTTGTGGATATTTTCTGACCTAGTTTGCAAATTTTAGGGGTATTTTTGTGACTATTCATGAAGCTTTGCAAACATTTTCACTCATTCTGGATCCTTTTGAACACATTAATGCAGAATAACTGTTTTTACATGTTTGTGGACCTATTTTGAAGCATTCCTGTGCACATTTCTGGATCCTTTATGAGCATGTTTTGACCTTTTGGGTAAGTTATTGGATCTTTCTGCACAAAAGTCGATATTTGTGCACATTTGCTGACCTAGTTTGCAAATTTTGAAAGCCTTGTACACATTTTTGCACATTTTTGTGTACAAATATGGATATGTCTGCTTATTCAGACATATTTTGGCACATATTTTCATTTTTTTACAAAACTATAGTATACAGTATATTACTATAACTGTACACAGTTATGGAATCTTATTGGACATTTGTTGTTGCACAGTTGTAGACCTTTTTTGCTCATTTCTAAAAATCTATCCATCTATTTTTTATACCGCTTATCGTCATTAGGGTCGTGGGTATGCTGGAGCCTATCCCAGCTGACTTTGGGCGGTAGGCGGGGTACACCCTGGACTACATTCACACTCACATTCATACCGATGGACAATTTAGAGTCGCCAATTAACCTAACATGCATGTTTTTGGAATGTGGGAGGAAACCGGAGTACCCGGAGAAAACCCACACACGCCGGGGAGAACATGCTAACTCCACACAGAGATGCCCAACAGAGATTTGTACCCTGAACCTCCTGACTGTGAGGATTAACAGTTTTTTTAGTAAATCTTTTCATCTTTTTACATATTTATCAACTGATTCTGATGCATTTTTGTAGACCATCATGGATTGTTTTTGGAAGTCTATGGATCTTTGCGCAGATGAACTGATATTTTTGCACACACAGAGGTTTGTGCATAGTAACGTGCAGAGTTTTGCATGTTTTGGTCATTTTTGCACTTTGTATTTCATTATGGGTAATTTTCCACATTTAAATTATTTTTGAATATCTAGCGATATGTGAGCAGATACTTTTTGTAGATATTTTCATCTTTTCCCATATTTAGGCACGTTTCCGTGGGGATTTACTGTATGGGTCTTGGTGCAGATGAACAGATCTTCCTGAACCCATTAATGGACATATTTTTACATGTTTGGTACATTTTTGCACCATTATTGAGCTTTGCGTTTCATTGTGGGTCTTTTTACACACAAAAAAATAATTTAGTGATATTTGTGCATAGTAACATTTTTTTGTGCATATTTTCATCATGTCATCAATTTTGACACATTTCTGTGCACATTTACGGATCCTTTTTGGACATTTTTGGATAATTTTGCAGGGTAACAGATTTTGCTGCACACATTGGTTTCTATGCTTTCTGTCTTTAGAGGTTTCTACACATTAATGGACATATTTTTCCATGTTTGGTTATTTTTATTGAACATGTATGAACTTTGTATATTGTTACATTTGTAGACCCTTTTGCACATTTTTACCATTTTTGTGTGCCCAGTTATGGATATTTCTGCAGACTGACAGATCTGTTTCAAATTTTCAAACCTCAGAGTACAAATCATTGTAGAGGGGTTCTGGTACGGATTGTGTGGTGACAACAGATAAGAATTGCAAGCTTAAATGGTTTTTAAACATTCACATGTCTTTTTGCACATCTCTGGGTGTTTTTAGTAGGTTTGGATTTTTTTGTAGTGCACATTTATGCATATTTGTCATGTTTTGCTTTCCTTTTGTGTAGCTTTACCCTCAGCATGTAAAGACGTGGTGGCAGGTTGGGTCAGCAAAAGTTTTTAATTACCCAAAGATAAGCAAAGTACCAAATTAACAAAGAGGGCTTGGAGGTCACAGGTAGGGCTTACAAAAACTCACCGTGGGAGGTGGAAACACACAAGAAAAGGAGAATGATAACAGAACAGAACCCTAATTAGAAAGCCAAGACGGGTGCGTTCCCCAGCTACCTCTAATCAGACTCAAGGCAATGCAGTCCTTCCAAACAGGAAACAGACATCAAATAAAAGCATCAAACAGGAAATAATGATGGGGGGGAAAATGGCAAAATTCCAAATATGACTATTTTTACGTACTTTTATCCCCCCGGTGACTGTATGTTTTCATTTCTTCGTCTGTGCAATGAAAAGGTGACATCACCGTACAAGCATCCCTGGTAGGGATGCTTATGAGGTGGCATCAGATAAGCAACACGGGAAGAAGCTGGCAGCAGACAACATCTCAGACTCACTCAGCACCTAGGGCCAAATCTGCAGCAGCAGATAACAAGGTTGAGGAGTACCTTGTATGAATTTTGATCCTTATCCCTGCTTTTTTGTGTGTGTTGTTGACATGGGTCTGGCGGCGCTGAGAGCCTGTCACGGCGGTTATTATCGTGTGGAGCGGGACGCGGCCCGGCGTGACCCGCTGTGTGACACGGCATTGATACCGCCTCGCAGAGGGGCTGCGTGAGCTGCATCCGCCGGGCTTTTAAGTCCTGCCGTGATTGAAACGTTTGCACTTTCTTTTGGGTTCTGTTTAGGCGCAGCGGGACACGGTGATGCCGCGTGGCATTAAGAAGAGCGAGCCGGCAATAAAGCCAAGAGTGGAAAATCCGAGGAGTCTTTGAGAGAAACGACACCGCAGAAGGTTGTGGAAGTATGTGACCCTTTGTGTGTTCTGCACTTTTACCATTACTTTATGGCAAGACGGTGATTGGACGATCTGTCTGAGGCAGAATCCCTTTTTGATTGGCCGGGAATAAAATGAGCTTCCCCTCCTTGAAGAACCAGCAGCCGCCACTGAAGGCGACCGTAACTGGAGAGTTCCGAAATGTTAAAACTCAATCCATTTTCTATGCCGCTTATTCTCATTTGGATCGCGGTATGCTGGAGCCTATCCCAGCTGACTTTGGGAGCGAGGCGGGGTACACCCTGGACTGGTCGCCAGTCAGTCAGTCACCAATTAACCTAACATGCATGTTTTTGGAATGTGGCAGGAAACCGGAGTACCCGGAGAAAACCCACGCACGCACGGGGAGAACATGCCAACTCCACACAGAGAAGCCCGACGGAGATTTGAACCCTCAACCTCCTGACTGTGAGGCCAACACGCCACACAATCAATACCTTACATATTGTTTGAAATTATTTTCTACATTGTCCGATTTTTGAAAGCGAACGGCAAACGCGCAAAAAATACATTTATAGTTCACGGCGCCAGCCTCATTAGCAGAAGTGACGCCGTCGGGTACCATCTCTCAAGTAAACAAACATACTGTAGGTGCACTGGTGGTGATCAAAGGCTATATATGGAGCTACCTACCCCAGCTCAATTGAGTTTGGGACCCCTGTTGTTGTAAAGAATATTTGTCTTATTTCTAGTCAACACTTTAGGAGTTATAAATGCACAGCCTTCGATATAATGTAATATGTCAATTAGTCTTAGCGACGTCTTAGTAAACTGAATATTATTTCTCTGCAAATTAGAATCTGGGATGGATAAATTCATCTAGAAAAGCATCATGTAGTCAACCAGACCCAAGAAAATACATGTTTGTTTGTTTGTATGTCAACCCCTTTCCAAAAGAATGGCACAACACCGGCGGAAGTACAGCAGTGGTCCAAAGTGGTCCATAGATTCTGAAGGCCACTAACCACACTTTTGAAGACCCCGGGGTCAAGATTTTAGCTAGGGAAAAGCACTGGTTTGAAAGAGGGGAGAAAGAAGCCTATTTTGGCAAGAAGCATAACACCGGTCTCCACCGAGATGGCTTCTTGCGTCACAAGTTACGCCCCCATACATTGGCCTTATCAGCTCAAGGGAGCGCTAGGCTAATGTAGTCCACACCGTCCGGTATCGGGTAACTCCTAACAAAGGCCATGCTAATTTTGGTGAGACAAACCAGTAGCAGTTCTGGCCACTCCTCTCAGGAGGATCTTATTCTGTTTAGAGGAGTCTAGGCTATAAAGCGTCCAACTTATTTGTACTTCTTTTACCGAAGACTCTACAAATATAAGCGAAAGGTCCGCCACTCTACTACCCAATCGGGTTGACAATTCCGATCTCTACTACTATTTTGTGAAATGTTTTATTTTCTCTTGTGCATTTGTCATTGCTCTTTACTTAAGCAAAAATATCGAAAACATTTTCAGTAGAATACTGGATTAATTCAAAGTAACATTACTGACACCTAGTATTGGAATACTGCGTTTCATCACAATGTCTTTGAAGGCGTCTTCTGAATGCCTTATGTTTGTGTTTTGGTTCATTTCGCCATTTCAATGCATGTTTCAGGCAGAACACCCCGTCAACTTTGCTTAGAATGCATATTTGTTGGCTTACAGGCCAATTTCAATCACTTAATGGCGCCGATGCGGTAATTTATTTTTGAAAAGCGGTGATAGAGTGAAGCCGGGAATATGGCAGCGCGGAGTGGCGAAGGTTTATTGTATGTCGCTATTAACAGCAGAGCGCCCCCCTAATGTGAAGGATCTTTGACTTCTTCGGGGAAACGTGGCAGATTGGCAAACTCACGAGTGTTTTCACGCAGCGGCTGTGGTGGATTCGGGGGTACGAGTTGTACTCGTGTTGTAGTTTGAAGAAAAACAACCTCGATACAAAAAAACCCCCCAAATCCTACTTGTTGTCTGATCTCATATCCCCTTGTGAAGATATTGACCTCCTACTGATATCCGCACCTCAGGCTCTCCTTGAAAGCAAAGAAGGCACAAAAAAATACATTTGTGACTCCCCCGCCTTCCTACGCGCTCCAAAATACACCGTCCCTCAAATCCCATCACTAGAATTTGACAAAAGGGCAAAAGGATGTTTTTAGACGTGTGTTCAGCTATAAGAGATCTTGACAAATGGTTTCTTATCGTAGTCCCCCCCCCAAAAGCATCTCTTCATCGGGATCAGGGCCTGCAGATAGACACAGAGTAATTGCAGGCTGGTTGAGATGGACGATAACGGCCCGCAAAGGTCGGCAAACGCAACCAGACCCGCAAAATAAAGCAGCATAAGGTCTGATCTTGTCAAGTCCTCTTGATCCAACCAATTGACCTTCCGGCTGCTTCAAACCGCAGGGCATTATTTGTATGTTTGCAGACGTCCACGCTGAGAAACATCCAGCAGGAGCTCGGGAGCTCTGTGCTCGCTTTTTTGCAAGAGTTGCCACAAAGGAAAAGGATTTTATAGGAAATAACAACATCTCATCTTGGATCTTTGTGCAGATCTTTGTGGACATACGTAGTGGTTTGTACGCATTAATGGACACATTTTTGCATGTTTTGCACATTTGTAGACCCTTTTGTGCACATTAAAAAATGGTTTGTGTATTTATAAATCCATTTATAAATAGAATATTTTTGTTTTTAGAACAAAGAAAACCTGTTTACTACCTGCTAAATGCAGTTTTTACCATTATCAGAGCTCTCCAAACATGAAATAACACCCCTATAGTCACCCTTACATTATTATCTAATACAATTAACATAATAAGAGAAAATAAGACATAAAGGTGACATAAAACAAACTCACATGTTAGCAGTGGGCGAGTACGTCCTGTGGTGGCCATTGTCTTGCAGTGGCTATCTTTTTTTCAACCTTTCTTCCTGGTTCTTTAGGCCACCTTTCCATTGGAGAAGTACTCAACGATCACACAATTTAACAAGTTTTCAAGTCGTATCGACATTTTAAACTCTCTCTATCTCTATACAGTATGTGTACATATGTGTATATGTATTTATGTGTGTGTATATGTATTTATGTGTGTGTATATGTATGTATGTATGTATGTACAGTATATACATATATCTCTCAACAAGTTTCTAAACACCATAACATTTATTTATTTTAATTTATTTTTTCCTAAAATATATGTAACATATCTTGCTTTACAACAGGGTTGTTAGAATTGAGTTCCAAGTGATTGATTGTTCCGTGGCACAATCTAAAAATACAGTTTAACAAAAAACTTTAATGAAACAGCAAAAATTGAAAAACCAGCAGTCATTTTATGAAAATAAAGTCAAAATATTAGGAGAAAAAAATGTAATCTGAGCAAAAAAAAGTTGTCATTTTTGGAAAATTAGGTTGCGGGAAAGTTTACAGTATTAGGAAAATTAAGTCAAAATATTAGATGAATGAAATCTGAATTATGAGAAAAATTGGAAAAATTTTGGGAAAAAACCCTCATCAGAAATTGAAAAAAATTGCTGTAAATTTATGAGTATAAAGTCAAAATATTATGAGAAAAAGTCACAATTTTGCAAGACTAAAAAAGTAAAGATAATTTTAATTTAGTAGCATAAAGTTATTTTTATTTTTTTTAAATGTTATATTATAAGAAACAGAAACAATATAAAGTTGTAATTTTTTTAAATATTAGGTTAAAAATATGGGAGTAAAGTTAAAATGTTGTGGGAAAATCATAATATTACAAATAAATATATAATTTTTGTTTTATGATGTATAATGTTTTGTGTTTTTGCTGGCACTTTAAACTAAAACATGACAGGAATGGCCGTGTTAAAAATAACATTCCAAATATAAAACCTTCCCAGCACTTTCATCCATCCAATTCTGAGACATATTATCTTCTAAAATTGCTGCTCTTGCTTAAAAATGCACGCTTTTAGTTGTAATCACTGTTAAAAAATATGATATGGCTCTCGCGGTAATACATAAGAAAGAGGTGATGTTACTGTCTCTCTTAGCCCGAAAGGTTCCCGACCCTGCAATGAACAATTAGACTGTATAATATCTAACACTAGGCCGCACGGTGGCTGAGTGGTTAGCACATTGGCCACACAGTCAGGAGATCTGGAAGACCTGGGTTCAAATCTCCATTGGGCATCTCTGTGTGGAGTTTGCATGTTCTCCCCGTGCGTGCGTGGGTTTTCTCCGGGTACTCCGGTTTCCTCCCACATTCCAAAAACATGCATGTTAGGTTAATTGGCAACTCTAAATTGTCCATCGGTATGAATGTGAGTGTGAATGTTTGTTTGTCTATATGTGCCCTGCAATTGACTGGCGACCAGTCCAGGGTGTACCCCGCCTCTCGCCCAAAGCCAGCTGGGATAGGCTCCAGCATCCCCGTGACCCTAATGAGAATAAGCGGCATAGAAAATGGATGGATGGACTATCTAACACTCTAATCAATGTAACATTACTGACACCTAGTGACCAATGTAGAATACTACATATCATGTCTTTGCGTCTTCTGAATGCCTTATTTGTATTTTACTTCATGTAACCATTTTTATGCGTGGAAATGCTTTATTTAGGCCAGAAAATAAGTCAAAGATGCATATTTTGAAGAATAAAAGGCTGCATTCAGACACAAACCAGTGATGATTAATAATGAATGTATTTGTGGAAAAACTGTGATAGAGTGAAGCTGTGAAAGTGGAAGCACAAACTGGCGAGGGATTGCTGTAATTCAACAAACCATAAAAAGAAAATCATGTGTTTAGGATGAAAAACAAACAAAGAAATAAATGCCGTAGACACGGAAAGACCAATAATCCGTGTTTCCATGAAAGTACAACAACCCGGAGAGACTTGGCATCTGATAATTCATTTTGATGGTTCTTAATCTGGGGGAAAATAAACATTTAACCAGTTTCCATCAACAATTCCCCAGCCTGGTCTTAAGTAGCTGCAGTTGCCGACTGTGAAGTGCGGAAGGTTTCTTTCACCCGGAAATTAATTTAGACATGCACGAGTAAAATAAAAACCAATTAATACTCAACTAATCAGAAAGAAGATAGGATTGGCTGCTTCTTTTTTTTCCCCCTCCCGCTCTCTCGTGTGTTGTCAAAACTGTAATTACGTTTTTATTGTAAGGCTGACAGTGCGTCAAATTACTTGCTCTCGAGCCGACAAAATGCCTCATTATGCCGTCTTTGTGTTGACAAATTTGGGATGATGGGCGAAGTGCTTAAGGTAAGAAAAGACTATTTTACCATTAGGAGAACCTGCAAAGATTAAATGAAGCCGTTCGGTTGAAAGCACTCGCGCCTTTTGATGAAGAAAAACGAGTGGATGACTGAATTAGGTGCGATGTCGGGTTTATGTGTCGCTAAGACCGAAACTTTGCCCTCTTTGTTGCCGCCGTTTCATGTAACGTGATTATTATCGTGAAAACGTCAGACGTGTTCAAATCTACGACCAGATTCTTGAATCAGTTCTTACATTGGGCTTGTCCAAAGTGTGGCGGGGGGGCCATTTGTGTAAAAATATTATTGAACTAAGAAACTAAAAAAAATAAAGGAAAAATCTGCAGTCTTTTGGAAGAATAAAGTCAAAATATTAAGAGAAAAAAAATTTGCAATTTAAGAATAACGACTTAATACCATGCGGAACAATAACATTGTTTTAATAGCAAAAAATATTTTGAACCCATAATTTATACACGTACACACATACAGTACATACATATATATATATATATATATGTGTATATATATATATGTGTGTGTGTGTGTGTGTGTGTGTGTATATGTGTGTGTATATGTGTGTGTATGTGTGTGTGTGTATATATATATATAT
>QODF01000026.1:1243425-1272002 GCA_024372805.1 Oostethus manadensis | reverse complement strand
ATATATATATATATATATATATATATGTTTAGTCTAGAGACAATGCCGTTGAAGAAAAGACAGGAGGCTGAGCTGGAGGTAGCAGGAAGAGGCTGTGGTTTGCTTTGAGTGTGACCAGGATGGACAGGATCAGTTGAAGAAAAGACAGGAGGCTGAGCTGGAGGTAGCAGGAAGAGGCTGTGGTTCGCTTTGAGTGTGACCAGGATGGACAGGATCAGGAATGAGTACAGCAGAGGGACAGCACATGTTAGAGGTTTCAGAGATAAAGTCGGACAGCCCAGACTGAGATGCTTTGGACATGTCCGGAGGAGAGATAGTGAATATATTGGTAGAAGGATGCTGAGTTTTGAACTGCCAGGCAGGAGGCCTAGAGGAAGACCAAAGAGAGAAAAAAAAAATTCAAGCAGTCTGACTGTGAAAAAAATACCCGGATACTGGACCGTGCAGGTAAAGTTACTTAGATTTACATCGCTTTTTTAAGAGAATCAGGTATACAATATTTATGGCTATATATCACAAAGATATACAACAATTCATGGCAATGCCTAGAAAGTGATGCTACGACTTTTATTATCGCATTATCGTTACGACCTTACTCTTGTAGTATTACGATTTTTTTCTCAGAAATGTACAATGTTCTTGTGGGTCAAAGGTCATATGACTTTTTTCTTGTAAAAAAACTTTTAACCTAGAAATCTTAAGTTTTTCACGTGGCCCTGATACGGCGTCGTATAATACACCCAAAAATACACCCAATATCCTACGGAAATGTGCGTATTTTAGGACGTCCACATGAACTCTTCTAACAGAGCGCGCACGCACAGCGTCACATGACGAGGGTAACATATAACGTCTTTATAATTAAAATAGGTAAAAAAACACATCCATATACGATAAAACCTGCAAAGCTTAAATACAATGCTTCTTTTCCTGGTATCGATTTAATCGATTGATTACCTTTCAAACGATGTTGGATCGCTATGTGTCGGAAGGGCCATTGGGACAACACAGATCGATGTAGTTGGATCATAAGACTATAAATGGCTACATCGATGTTTGATGTACTGTTATGGGAATAAAGTGGTAGTTATGATGACAAAATTTCAAAGACGAAAGTTAAAATGTAAAAAAAAAAAATTGCGGCAAATTAGGAAAAATCAGCAGTAATTTTAGTTTTAAATTAATGTAAAATGAAGCCAAAATATTCAGATTTCAAGAAGAGAGTTGAAATAGCAGCAGGTGACGTGCAAACCATACTATCAGAAACAAAACAACACGTGAAGTTGTAATTTTTTGTATACTACTTATGAAGTTAATTTAAAAAAGTTAAAATTAAAAAAAATTTTGAAAAATCAGCAAAAATTTTATTTAAAAAAAGACAAAAAATAATAATTGTGAAAAAGTTGTGATTTTACCAGAACATGGTTGTGATACTATGAGGTAAACAACACTTTTAGTAGCATAAATTTGATATATAACTGATTATGGGATCATCTATTATGGGAATAAAGTCATAATTTCGCAGAGAAGGGGAAAGTTGAAATAGGAGACATGCAAACCTTTAGATTTTTAATTTTCCAAATCTTTAAATTTTTGTTTTCTCAATGAACCATTTGTAATAGTATCAATTTATTGCCGTAATACTCGGACTTTATTACCATAATATTTCAAAAAATGTAAACTTTTTTTTCTTTTGTTAGTTTCTGATGTAAGGACTTTAGGAAGAACATTTTTTTGTTTTGTTTGACGTCACGAGTTTATTCTTGTAAAATTACTGCTGACGTTTCCAATTTTGTTTTTGTCGTTGGCCCTCGGGCAGCACTTTGGACACCCTTGGTGTAGCATGAGCATGATGTTGCAGTGATGAAAAAAATGTAGAATGATTTTGCAGTCGTGGGGGGTATAAGAAGCCTATTCATTGTGAAAGAAAAAAATACTCGCAGGAAATATGAAATTACAGTCAATTTGATATCTTGCCCTGAAACATTTTGCCATCGATAATTTTGCTGATGCACTTCAGTTAAATGTTCTTCCCACAATAATACTTTTTGTTCCCTTTTGTTTCTTCCCGTTTCATGTCATTTATAAGGACACCGAGAACTTTGTCCGTCTGCACCTTCATCCCGGTGAAGTCGCTCAAACCCGTGGTCGCAATCCAAAACAGGGTCAGGTCGGTGGACCCGACTGGATCGTCATGCTTGCACTAACACTAACAGTCCCGGTTTCAGTCACAAGACTCTCAGTCATAACGGCCCGCTAAGAACAACACATTCCGAGCGACAGCCTCCGCGAGAGAGGGTTGAGCGGCTTGATTTATGCCGAGCGCCCTCCCTCCCAACTTGTCAGGCTGATTAAACGAGTTGCAGCCAAGCCTGCAGTGGGACGTGCCGCTTACACTTGCGGGACCTTCGGTTTGCTCACCTTGATCAGCGTGTCGTCATCGTGAGCGGAGGTCCGTTATTTATTAAATATCAGCTCTTGACGATGAAGGCCGCCGTGAGCAAGTCTAGTTGTGAATATTTATCGTGGAAAAATTGCCGTCGGGCACAGAGAAGAATAATATTTCGTCAACAGCTTCGACAGACTCGTTTCTCTCTTGTTTTTAACAATTCATGTGATATTGTTTGAATTTGTAATGGACACGCTGGACGGCCGTGGATTAGCATTTAAAGAGCCCCACTACTTGTTGGTACATCTTTAAGGGATGTCATCGTTGACTAGAATCAGTACCTTTTTGGGTTCTTTGAAAGGGTACGTACACATACCTCAGAGCCCCAAAACATTTACTTGTGTAGACTTCCAGAAGCAGTATTTATTGTACTTTTAGGCATCCAGGCCCCTGCTTTGAGGGTGGAACCCCTACAGGTAGTGCTGTTGTTATTCCATACTTGGACCATGTAGAACATGGAAAAAGTTGATAGACTTGGGAACATACTGTACCTCTACCCATTCAACCCTGGAATAAATATACACGTTGCGTTTTGGGGTACATTCATTACCCAAATTGAGTACTCTACCCTTAGGGTTCCATTGACTTTCGGGCTGGTATCCTTGGGAACATACTTCTATCTTTTTGACATTGTTAAAGGTACAGTTACTTTGGAGTCTGGCACAGTACATTATTAAAGGTTTGTTGGTTGAACCAGTTCTGGATTATATCCCCACACTCTCAAAGTTTACCTTTCCAAGGTCCAGGGACTCGTCATTAGGGTGACACCCTCAAAGTTAGTACTTCTGTACTTTGGACAATTGGCTTAACGTTTGGGAACCTATTTGTACCAGTGTGGTTCCTGAAAAAGGGACAAACTTATCTTATTTGTACTTGTTTCTCACAAGTAGTTTTACCTATTATCCTCCTGTGGCTTTAGGGTTTGGTATTCTTGAAGGTAGCACCGTGTCAACATACCTCTTATCTTTTTGACCTGATAAGAGGTAGAGTGACTTTGCAGTCTGGGGTACATTATTTAAGGTTTGTTAGTCTGTAGGTTGAACCAGTTTTGGATTATTTCCCTACACTCTCAAAGTTTACCTTTCCGGGGAGCAGTGGCTCATTATTAGGGTGACACAAAGTTAGAACTTTTGTATTTTGGACACTTGAATTGTACAGTTTGGCCGCATACCTGACTCTGAAAAAGGTACAAACTTGTCTCTTTCCACAGATAATTTTACCTTTTAGCAGCCATTGGCCTCAGGGGGGGTATCCTTGTAAAGGTAGCGCGTCTGTACCCTCGTCACTTAACACCTGTTCGTTTGTGACCCTGAAAAATGTGCCAACCGTTACATTGAAGCTTGGGGTAATGTAGGTTGTCCCTTTAAGGTTTTCTTTAGCCCATTGGGGTACACCAGCCTTATAACTCACAAGGTACACTCCCATTTGACTTACAGGGATACAGCAGCTTTACCTTTTAAAGGCACCGTTTTTGTACACTTGCCGCTTGATTTGATACCTCGCTCCTTCTGGCCCTAGATGGGGTACCCTAACCTTATTACCCGAATGGTACACCCTCCGTTTTTAGGTACACAGTGCCTTTTAGGGGTGTACTCCCTAAATGTGCAACGGCTCTTCTGTGCTCTTGTCCCTTGTTGTAATGGGAACATACTTCTATATTTTTGATTCAGGAAAAAAACCGGTAACTTCAGGGGTCAAGGGGGTGTACCTTGATTGTGACACCTCTAAAGGTAAAGGTAGGCGCATTGTGAGGGGGCGGCAGAGAAAGCACTGGCAATTCTAAGGTCCTATGAATGACAGGGGCCATAGAAAATAGTGAAACAGTAGTCAGGTTTTTTTCCCCACAGGTCCCAAATCCCTGGTGGCTCTTCTAAAGTACAACTTCTGTGTTGTGAACTTTTATAAGTGCCGGTACCTTTTAGATCTTACAAAAAAGGCATTGGAGTCTGATAATTAGCCCAACTGGAGACTCCATTGGGGACCCCTGTTTCTGTCCGTGTTGACTTTAAATGTTGGGGGGGGTACTTAGGGTACTGCTTTTGTACCTTAAGCACTTACCCATCTTAGATCTCCAAAAGCAAGCCTACCGACTGTACGGTGTTGTAGCTAACGATTGCTGTGGAGGGTCAGGGCCCGCTCTAGGGGATGAAACGAAGAGCGGCGGAGGTGGCAAACGTCTCCTGGACGCGGCCTGTTTTGGTCGGGCTGCAGTCTACCGAGACGCCTCCTGGCGCTCCAGCTGGCTGCTCAGCTGTGCAGAAGTCACGGTCGCAAGTCTCCCGTTAGTCGCACGACATAGCTCGGGATTCTTCCTGATCTTTCCTGACCCTCCACATCCCTCCATTGCAAACCACGTGCTCTGATAGCGACGGAGGTAGAGGAAGGGGGAAGGAATAACCGAGCGACGCTGAGCGGGCGGGCGGACCACGAAAGGCAGATGGACCGTGAGTGAAAGCGTGACTGGGACATTCTTGCCGGGCGGGTGGGGGGCGGGTGGGTGCAGCGTTATCAGTGGCGGACAGAGACGCACGCGGCCATCCATGCACACGCAAACTTGACCTTTGCCTTCATCGACACGCCTTCGATTGTTTCGTCCCATCACCGAGGTCGCACTCAAACGCTCGGGCGCTGCAGGTGCCCGGCGAACGGTGGGTGTCGTCATGGTGGAGATGGCATTCCTCTCTTCTGCAATAACAGCACACACCCCCGCAGCCCCACCCCTCTCCGCCGGGACGCAAACATTAAAGAGCTTCCCCGTAATGAGGGAAACTACTGAGGAGAAACCCAAACTGCGCAAACACACGTGCACAAGTGGGGACAAGGGGAAGGGGTGGGCGCGCCCACGCACGTCGGAGCCCGTGCCTTTGTTACGTAAAGGTTATATAAAAGGGCATGAATATTAAACAGCTTGATAGTGCTTGGCTGTCCTCAGAAAGTCTACGTTTGTGTTAGGGGTTGTGGGCAACCTTTGGCGCCCCACCTTTCGGGTCCACACAAAACAAACGCGAGGGTGAGCTCCTCATTAGTCTGTGGATGTGTGTGTGTGTCACCATGCCCTGGCGTTTAAAGAAGGAGCAGAGCAGAGAGACAGAGACTCCCGCCTTTATTAAATTAGAACCGCCAATGCAGCTCATGTCAGCCGGGAGTGTGTTATTGACGAGCCCTTCCTCCCGGGCCCCCCACAGTCGGCTGTGCGGTGCCTTCAAGCACAGAGATTATCGGACAGTAGCCGCGCGGAAGTATGGCGCAATTGAGCCCAATGATAGCAATAGCAGCATCTCCAGAGAGAGCCATAACCTGGATTGTAGCCTAACATGAATGGATCACTATATTGATACTATATTGATATTGATTGCACTATATTGATTGCATCAAGTGTGTGACACGGGCGTTGTGGCTGTTATTAGTGTTGCGGTTCGTTGTTCTACTTCTCTATCCCCCCAGGGGTAAGGAATGTTGTGTAGAAAATCAAATCTATTTTTACCATCTTCCTTAAGTGACAAAAGTAACTTAAGAAATAATGAATAAAAACAATTTTGTACAAATTTTCTGGGGAAAAAAATACGTTTTTTTTTAAATATTATTTTGTGGAAAAATTTTCTTTAAACATATTCCTAAAAATATGTGTTCAAAAAGACAAAATACATTATGCATATACAAAATGTGTACAATATAAAATTGGGCCAATGTAAACGTTTAAAATGTTTTTCCAATTTTACAGTAAAAAATAATTTCCAAATAATATCACAATTGTGTTAATTTTTAAAGCTTCTTATAAAAAAACAAACAAAAAAGTCTAACGTGAAAATAGGCTTTGTATTCATTTATTACTCAAGTCTAGTTCAATTTTTTCGGACTGTGGAGCTCTACAGATTCTGACATACTGCTTCCAGTGCTTAGCAATTGCAAGTGCCCTGAACGCCTCGCGGCTTGATGCGAGGGGCGGAAAGGACACAGCACACAATGTTTTTTATCGCTCCGTGTGCATCATATGAACAAATCGGGGTTCATGTGAGTCGGTCGGCATGTGGACGCAGGGCTCGACGCCACTATCCATACTTTGAAAACTTTTGGGGTGTCCCAAAAAGGATTTTAATATACATAATATGTAACCAGTAAGGGGCGCCATCTGAGTTGCCGCATACACAGTCACGAACTGGAGGGTGACCAGGTGCCAAGGTGGCCATGTCCTGTCTGATACCCCAACCCGACATAACAATTTTTGCAATGATCGGACCTAGTAGAAGGCAGTTACTGCAGTTATACATTCCAGTTACACACACCAGTTGGTGGTGCCATTGGAGTCCAAATGTAGTCACCATCAAACCCCAAACCTTAACCCCCATATGGGTTTTGAAGGAGATCTGATGACATGAAGTGAAGTTATGACTATCTGATGCTTAATGGCAAGGAGCAGTCTTCGCCGCCATGCTCCACCCTCCATCGTCATACTTCATATCAACAATCCGTTTAGTGTGCCCTGTGTGAATGTGAAAGTCATTCAATAAGTCACCCCTTGAAATATCAAATCTTTCCCCGGGGCCGAGACACTTGCAAATTTTGATAAGTTTTCATGGAAAACTCAAAAAAGTCATGGAATAATAATAATAATAATAATAATAATTAACATACCAATTTCAAAAGACCTTTGCACAGGTTTTGCTGATGCTTGTGTCCTAATTATTATTATTATTATTTTTGTCAAGCAGCAGTGCATGAGTGTATTTTGTCATCCACGGGTGGGAAAGCCATCGTTCTGCGGCATCATGTAAAAGCCTTTTTACTCCCAAACCCGTGTGTTGTTTTTTTTTTTTCCTTTCAATTTTACACATATTATTGAATTTCCGAGCCACACTGTAACAAGGATCTCCTCGATTCAGGCTGCCGGCACGCCGAATCTTTCAATAAAACATGAAGCCGGTGTTGTGCAAAGGTCTGAAGATCATAGTTACACTTATTACAACGCTGAAGTCGTGTGACTCATCTCTCCCGCTGGGAGTCACCAGGCTGGAAAATAAACAGACAATTTATATACACTAGACGCTGCACTGGGTAGACACTTTTGGGTCTTTATTTTCCCTTGTCTTAGATTTACCAGGGAAAAGTATACTATATACATTGCCGTTTGAGCATCACGCCCTCACTCTATTGTGGTTTTTCAGAAATATGTCAATTGATGATCACTGTTGTGGGCTTGAATGTAACTGGTACTGATGCCCTTTCAAGCGTGAAAATGGCGAAATGAGTGAAACTGGGATCATAAGGCATTCGGAAGATGTGATATGAAGTGTAATGTAGTATCGGTGACTTCCTGTCCCCGCCTTTTACGAAGCGGGGCCCGGGAAGTTACGTGTGTGACGTCAGCTGGCTAGAGTGGACTGTAAGCTGAGGGCCAGCAGCAGGTTAGCAGTGTAGAGAGTGGCCGACAGCAGCTCCTGTGTGAATGGGTACTGTGTATGTGTTCTTTACGTGTTAATGAAGCGACTTAAGTGCATCGTGAGTCTCTCCTTAACCACAAACAGTGGCAGTAAAGTAGTATTCTACACTGGTCCTTAGGTAACACTGAAGTAAGCGATCAATGCTAACCTGTCAGTCTCATCTTATTCATGTCTTAGATGGCTTATTTTCCATTATTATGTCTTCTGTATTATATAATACACGGGTAAAGTTGGTTATAGGGGTTATTTCATGTGTGTAGGTTTCTAACAATGGTACAAAAACATATTTAGAAGCTCATAAACAGGTTTTATATGCTCTAACTATGAAAATATTCCATTGATTAATACTAGATCTTACTTTGCAGAAATTCATTTATCTGGTCGGGAACCAATTAACCACAACAAACGATGGACGGGGTAACCAGGAAACCACAAAAACACGGCCGACGACAACAAGTCCTGTTTTTTTGTGTGTCTGTAGCTTTTATGTTAATGAACTGCGTTTGTCCCCGACAGCATGTGCCTCTCCAAGAACTGCTACTGTGTACTTGATCTACATTGCCCCCATCGGGGTTTTATGCTGCCGATACCGATGGGATTGGCCAATACTAGTACTGATCACATGAATTAGCCGTACATTTTTCAATGTGCTGAAACATTGATTGAAAAAGTTAGTATGTACCCCATGAACGTAGTAGCCACTTCCCCGGGGGACCAAAACGAGCTCCAAACTAACCGCATTGCTTGTTTGTTTTAAAAGGTCGTTGTGGAAAATTGTCACATTTGGAGTCTTCTGTGTCTGTAGCTGTTTGACGGATAGTTAGCAGAGCCTTATTTTGGGATGCCTGTGAATATTCATCCGGGTCATTGTATTCTCAGGGCATTGGCGGGACACACATCAGTCAGACTAGATGGAACAGCTTCAGCCTGAGAGCCTGGTGCAAGATCCAATCGAATTTAACCTCTAAAGTAGGAGGCATGTCCAGACAGAAATGGCTGGCTCTGTAGTTAGGATGCAATGGAGTTGGGCCTCTGCCCGCAGACGGTGGTTGTTTGGGGGGGTTTCACCTTTCTTAGCATCCCATTCAGATCTAAGGGCGATCATGGACTTCGCCAACGACGTTCGTTTGGGCGGTATCGCCGTCATTAACATCCCATTCAGATGTAATGATGGTCATGGACCCGCCTGAAACCAAGGTGGCTGTGCATGGCTTATTTATTAGAGGCTAAGTGGCTGACGGCATTGAAAGGCGGCGTCGTAGACCCCATCCCCGTTCAGAGAGGATTTTTTAACATCGAGGTAGCTGACGGAAGCCATATCAATTTACCGTAACATGTGTAGCCTTCATTTGTTTCTTTATTTTGCAAGTCTGTCTTCCTTGAAGTGGTGCGCTTGCACACGGGGAGAGCTCATCTAACCCGCGGCGGCATAATATCCACGGAGAAGTCCTTTTGCCCCTCATGATGTCAGGAAAAGCCGCAACTTCAAAAGCAAGCATTTCTCTCAAAAGTGTGGCAAACAAGGGAGGGAGATGATAGATTTTTCTCGTGTTTGGTGCTCATAAACAGACTCCAGGGACACAAAGGACTGTTAGCTCATTACAAAGTTACTCTTTCATAAAAGGGTTTTAAAAATGTCTCTTTTATCGGTCCTCATTCCATTGCACAGTTCTAATGAGCATTCCTAGCCAATAAAAGAGTGCAGTTTCTATCCTAGTCTTTTAGAGCAGTACTTCTCAACTGGTGGGTCGCGGATCCATTCTGGGTGGGTCATGGACAGTAACTGGTATGGTAGGTTTATTTTGTTTCACACGTGTTACAAGTAACATGATGGAACATCACATCGGTACATTTGCAAAATTCAACATGTCTGAAATGGAGAAAGACGAAGAAGAATTTCTAAAGAATCATCTTCCAGTTTCAGGACTCCAAGGTGTTCCCAGGCCAGCTGTGAGATATAATTTCTCCAGCGTGTCCTAGGCCTGCCTCGGGGCCTTCTCCCGGCTGGGCTTGTCCGAACACCTCACAAGGGAGGCGTCCTGGAGGCGTCCTGGAGGCATTCGGACAAGATGCCTGAACCGCCTAAACTGGTTTCTCTCTAAGGGCGAGTTCAGCCACCCTCCGGAGGAAACTCATTTCCGCTGCTTGTATCCGCGATCTCGTTCTTTCGGTCATGACCCATAACTCCGACCACAGGTGAGGTTGGGAATCGACCGATAAATTGCTTTGCCTTCCGTCTCTCTTCTCCATGGCGGTTGTCGCTGCGCTCTTGGGGTCATTTAAGTTGTGATGTTTCATATTTCTGCCATTTGTGGATAATGGCTCTCACTGTGGTTTGTTGGAGTCCCAAAGCTTTAAAAATGGCTTTATAACCTTTTCCCAACTGATGGATCTCAATTAATATCACTTATGATTTAACGGGAGTGGGATAACTTTGTTATATAATAATAATAAGAAATCAGGAAGGGGCAAACTCTTTTTCACACCACTGTAAACAGCAATTCACTGCAAACCTAAATGGGTTAGTTCAGATTTTGGGACGACAAGTATTACATCCCCATCTTTGTGTACTACGTGAACAGTGACTTACCCCCCGGTCGGTCGGACGTCGGTGATGACAAAGATAGATCCGGTTAGTTGTTGGGAGCTACTTAAGTAAAGAGTTTGGCTTCTCAGAACAAAATGCTTTCAGAAGAGTAATACATTTGCGTGACAACAACAAACCGCTCGGCTTTACTTTTCCATTCCGGTGTATTAATGCACTACTGGCTGTGCATTGTTGTGTACATAATAAGAATTCTTATTCAGGTGTGGGTTCCACAGCGAACGAAGATGCACGAGTCAGCGCCTCAGCCATCACAACAATGGACAGTTGAAAGCGTGCGTTAACACAACGGAAGAGAAAGGAAAAGCTGAGCAATTTGGGAGGTTTGATTTTTTTTTTCTGGAATTTTTTTTTTTGTCATGCACATTTTTTCATCTTGTTTAGAGAAACCAAACTCTTTACTCAAGTAGTTCCAGCAACTAACCGGGTCTACGTTCTTCATCACCGAAATCCACCCAGAACCGGACTCACGGGACCGATTGGGGGTAAGTCAATGTTGATGTACAGTATTACACTAATGATGGGTATGTCATCCAACTGCATGTCAACAAATCCCAACCATCCCTTTAATCCCCCTACAATATTTACACTGCATTTCAGCCCTGCCACAGAAGGCCCAGCTTACATCATAGAGAGATAGCTACTTTATTAATCTCCAAGGGAAATTCACATTTCCAACTGCTCTGCAAAATGTCGTAATAAACACTAAACACTTTATCAACACATACAACAACCAATCATGTTAGGGATTCTCTGAATAACATACGGTAAGTAAAAATGTTGACGCGGACAAAGCCTAGAGATGGTCACCTGCGGGGAAAGTCATCATTGCTTAGCACAAAAAGGCCTCAAAGGAAAGAATGTTGCTGCTTGTAGAAAGTCAGCTGAACCGATTTTATCAGATCGCTAAGAATTTCAAGGAATGAGGTTGTGAAGAACGCATCCGGGCGCCCCAGAAAGTTCAGCAAGTGTCTGGACTCTCTCTAAACGTTGATTAGCTGTGGGATCCGGGCACCACCAGTACAGTGCTTGCTCAGGAATGGTAGAGGCCAAGGGTGGGTACATCTTTATAGCCTTGGTCACAAAAGGACATACCATTTTTGGGCCTTTTTTAGTGTTCCCCAGATTGCAGTTGTGTCGTTTATCTCGACACGCATGAGAACGTATGATCACGTAGCGTGCGAAGTCTGTAAGTGTGATGAAATCATTGACATTTTGCCCAAACGTGACCCCAGCAAACCGTGCGAAAGACAAACACATTGCGTAGATTTGTCTCGAAACTTGGACATGTTTGTCTGTTTGACATGACAAACAACCTCTGCAGCTGGTCTAGGGTCTAAGTCACATGCATGCCCTCCGTGCGTCCATTCGTCCATCCATCTTCCTCTCTTTATCTGAGGTCTGTTCATGGGGGCAACAGAGCCCAGACTTTTCTTTCCTTGGCTACTTCATCCAGCTCCTCCCAGTTGATCCGGAGACATTCCCGGGCCGGTTGTGCCTGAGCCACAACTCCTGGCTCCTCTCGATGTGGAGGAGCAGTTGTTCTGCTCCAAGTTTCTCCCAGATGACATTGCTTCTCACCTTATCTCGAAGGGAGAGCCCAGCCACCCTGTGGAAGAAACTATTTTTTCCTGCAAACTTGTCCTTTCGGCCACTACCCAAAGCTCATGACCATAGGTAAGGATAGGAACGTAGATTGACTGGTAAACTGAGAGCTTTGCCTTTTGGCTCAGCTCCTTCTTCACCACAGTGGACCACAATAGATCCCCCACTGATCCGCCTGTCCGTCTCGCGTTCCATCCTTCTCTCGCTGAACAAGAACCAGAGTCGGGAGTGCATGGGGTTTGCTCCGGAGCTTTCCTGAATGCAGCATCAGGCTGATAAGTGTAAAGACGAAGGGAATAGTGATGGATTCTTCCACCCGCTCGTTATTTGCAAATGCAAGCTAATGGCTTTGCTAGGTAGCACCTTGGAACGCACACTGAAGCAATGCTGCACTCAAGTCATCCTTGGGAAGCGATAACGGCTTTGAATGCAGATGAGGACATCTCAGTGACAGATAATGTCAGAGGTCAACTGGTTCATGAAGGGGTGCCAAAAGAAGGAGTGGGGCTTGGAGGGAGAAATGAAGACATGTCCGAGGTTGGAAATGCCACATCAACACGTAGCATTGTCCTCCCAGACAGTGGCGTCACCTCCACGCATACTGGGACCCACCGGGACCCAAATAAGCACCAAGGACTTTTTGCATGAGAAGTGTTGCTAAGTGGATTATTACAGACGGTTGAAAGCAAACATTGAATGCAAACAGGTGCGTCCAGTAGAGGTTTATTTTTGGTGATTCTCAATAGAAGACTTCAAAAAGACATTGAAAGGTGTTGATTGAAAAGAAGGACTAAGGCGATTGTACGCTCCGAAGGAGGAAAGAAAACAGCAAGGGTTTTTTTTTTGTGCTTTTTTTTCTCCCCCACCTCAGCTAATCCAGTGTGGAGCGAATACATTGGCTAAGCCATTGTCAGAGCTGGAAGTGTGTTAGAGAGTCCTGGCTGCAAGCCCGTTGGTTCCGTGCTCATTATTGGCATATCAGGGGTGTCCAAAGTGCAGGCTGGGGGCCATTTTTGGCCTGCGGCATGTTTTTTTGAATGCCGCATTAATAAAATTGATTAGTTCTGGTAGCGCTTCAAAAAGAAGGAATGGGAGTGAGACAAATTTGGGGGGTAATCATTTGTGGCAAACAAGCATTAAAGTGAAACAGGCTGAAGACCGTCCGTCAGGTATTGACGCTTTCATGGTCTCTTAATGGCAAAGGCAAAAATGCCTTCTCTCTTTAAACACGGCTGGATTGTGGCCTCTTGCAGCGCCCCATTGCTGCTGAGGTTGGACGCGGTAAGACGGTCATAGAACCAAAAAAGTCAAGTGCTACGTAGACCCAAAAGATGTCACCCGCCCTGAGTCGGAGGATCCCTCTGGCTGCCCGTCAAGACACGGGACCATCCTCGGCCTGAATGAAGGTTGTGCCGAGTGCGGTCCGATAACCATCAGACCCCATCTGGGAAAGATGGACTTTTAAGAAGAAAGAAGGTCTTTAAAGGCGTCTCCTTCAACACCACCAAAATTGCATGAGAGCGCCGAAGATGGGACAATGACGGCCCCGATGGCCTCCAACACCACCGGCATGACAAGGAAATGCGGTGAGATGTTTTCTACACGGCGCAGCGGAGGGGGCGCCATCAGTGTAATGGAGCTTCAAGTTGTGCAGGTGGCTATGTGGAGATGTTGCAGGGGGCATCCCGCATGACTGAAGGCCCTCGTCTGTGTGGTAACGCCTGGCTTTTTCCACAGGACTACGCCGCAGTTCTTGGCACCCGCCTTGCCATATCCAGTCCTCTCCATAAAGACGTCCTTTTCCTGTCTAATTTTGGTTGAACAGCGTCTCATTTTGGGTAATATTTGGACCAAATCAGTTGGACTGAACCCAGCTGGACCAAATCAATGCAATGACGGACCGACCAGATTGCGGCTGTTTGGACACCCCATAATAATAGCTTCCGTTGCACACAGTCTGTACCTCTTTCTAGCTTTATGTAAACAACACTAAGTGGCGGAACATGCATTGTTTTTTTCTGTTGTCTTTTAATTAAAGCTAATATCCAATTGTGATTCTATTACAGTACGCGGTTATTCGTTTAGGATGTGGTCAGTAGCGGGTAATTGGACGGCTGCGCTTGGATGCTTGGATAGGCCGATCCTAGTCCTGGAAAGTGGAGCTAGGAGAAACTCATTAAAAAATAAAGCAAGCTCAATGCTGCTTTATGCAGCCTTTTCTGCAGGAAAGCGTTTCATGACCTACGCTAGAAATTGCACTGACACGCAGTTAGCTTGCGAGCTTTGCACAACATTAGGACCTAATAAGATCCGATATAAGAGTAGTATTAAAAAATAGGCATTTTTCAAGTTAGGAAGTTAAACAGTTGTGTGGAGCCGAGGTTCCCAAAGTGGGGCACGCCAGTTGTAATAGGATGTACGTGAATATTAATGACAAACACTCACAATTACGAGTGCGCCTGAATGCCTCACGGCGCTCACAATTACGAGTGGGCCTGAACGCCTCACCGCATTCAACAAATAAGTATGTTTGATGATTATTTCGTGCATTAAGAATGTTTAATCTTAAAGATATAATTTACAACGGCGTTCCAAAACCCGCCCGGTGCAATGGTAAAACGGGGCTCTGTTGTTGGTTGTATGTGTTTTTGTACTTCAGATATTATCATGATTATTCAACTGTCCCCTTCAATTTGGTACTGGCATAACATGCATATTTCAACCATCATGATCGGCCAAACAAAGTGATGTTCAATTTCAACCCATTCAAACAGAAGGTTGCCAAGACACATTCTGTAGTATATACAGACACATTCTGTCCTGGGTGTGTTTGTTGTTCATTCAATCGAGCGGCATCAGGACACTCTGCTGCATGCAATCCCTGTGAGGCTGCCGGGTGGGCGGCTTCTTGAATCATGTGTTGTCAAAAAACCAAAGAAAAAGCAAAACAAAAGGCGTAAATTCTCTTAACGCTTGCCAGGTTGAAATTTCATACAATTGAGGATGTCGTTCAAATTCAAATTTCGGAGAAGTATTGTTAAATAGGAAATCTGGTAGCTGTAACCTTCTAAATAAAGGTTTTTAACATAACTAGAGCCTTGTAGACATGACTTAACACCCCTATAGTCACATTTGTACTTGCATTACCCTCTATAGTTGACGAGAGTTAACGTGACGAGACTTCGCATCCAGGAAAAAACAGTTTCACCCGGGATGCTGGTAAATAAATGTATTGATCACACGCCAAATGGAAATTAACCCGCTAATTTTGCCCGCCTCGGTATATTGCTATGTGCTTGCGTGTCACTTTTCCTCTTCATTCGTCTCAAAACAGAAAGGCAGAAGGTTTACTCTGTGCATTGGATGCATCCCCTGGCTGTGTTTTTTCTCTCTAATGCATCAGCATGAACAACATATATAAAAAAAAATACACATCAAGATGCACCACTTTCATCCTGACAGTCAACACAAGTAAAAACAAACGCAACAGAGCGAAATGGTGGGTGCTCACAGAAAGGGTACTTTGCTGTGTCGCAAAAGAAATGTTGCTCTTTAATGCGGTTGAAAAGACAGGATTTCCAGAAATGCTGCAAACGTTCGACAAATTGCCTCCGAGAAAGTACAAATGCCATTTCCAGCACATGACAAAAGAGCAGGGTCTCTAACTTGAGAGATGATAGTTTTTGGCCCCCACCTTAATATGAAAGTTTAATGTTAGTGCAGCCCTCAAGTTTTATACGAATAGCACTTTTAACAGTGTTGTGTGCGGAGCTGACAAGCCTACCGATCGCGGTGGAGTATATGGCTCTCAGGGGCGTGACATTGACCAGGCTTGATGCAAGCAGAGCAACAATGAGTGAAAAACTGACCATTATTGACACAACGTCTTTACACCAATGTCCTTGTTTATCTTTAAAAAGTTTAAAAATGTTTAATTTAAATTGCGTGCGCGTGCATGTGCGCAGATGCTGCGGCCCAGGTGAGTTTGAGACCCCTGCAATAGAGGAACATGTTAAAAAAATATCGTATAATTATGTTATATACAGTAATCTCTTGTTTATTGCCGTTAAGACCTGACCGTGATAGCTGAATTTCTGTAATAATCGAATGGGTGTTAATAAATTGAATATTTTGTACACAGGAGGAAACAGGTAGCATGGCTATGGATGGTGCAGCTTCAGCCTCCATTTTCCTATTTCTTCACGTTCTCGCTTTCGATGAATGAAGAAAAGACAGAATTGTGTGAAGTACTGGTAGTGGGTCAGTACTAGAACCAAAGCGCAAACAAAGGCGACTGCTACTGGCCCCGGGCCGTTCATTATCCACCGTGCTGCTGTTGTTTTTTGATGCGAAATGACTCGCTTGGCATCATGACGCTGTCCGTGCGTCGCTGTTTTGATCGGGATATCCCGATTGATTACAGCTACAATGTATACAGGAATAACCCTGTTTGTTCACACATGTAAACTGGTTGTTCTGAATGTTACTGAGACCAGAATGGTCACCTTAAAGTAGGACCCTGTTAGCACGTTGAGCAATGGCTCCCAGGAAATGTTTGTTCGGGTGTGAGGGAAAGCTAATTTTGTTTAGCTTTCCTAAAGAGGCAAGCATCAGGCAGAAGTGATTGGAGTGGTTGATTCTTGGCCAGCAAGAGAAAAATATGCTCATCTGTCAGCATTATGGGGTGTGCATACAGGGAGTGCAGGGAGTCTTACCTGCATGCATGCAAATTACAATCTCACCCTTGTCTGGAGCTGCTAATAACCGAAGATAATTCTCCATTTTCTATCAACTCCTGTACAGGCAAAATTCGGAAGTGGGGTTCGGCAGCTGTCCGGGAGTGCTTGGGAGTGAGACCAATCTCAGTGGAGTGGGATAGGCAGGAGGCGTACTTGAAGGAGGGCCAGGGGGTGGAGAAAAGTGGCTGACAGTTTGGGTGGGAGGCAGGAAACCGGAGAAAACACAGCTGGAAAAGACACAGAGTCTGGAGGAGCTAGAAAGCTTTTCTGCGGATTATCGTGTGTGGTGCTTCACAGGAGTCCAGAACTCAATACAAAGCCCCCAAAAGTGATTATAATAACTGCGATTGGCTGGCGACCAGTCCATGGTGTACCCCGCCTCTCGCCCAAAGTCAGCTAGGATAGGTTCCAGCATACCCGCGACCCTAATGAGGAAAAACGGCGTAGAAAATGGATGGATGGTGCTCTCCTTTAACCCGATATGCACATTATATACATTGTTGTGGCATTTTGAGTATGGGATGATTTACCTTTCCAAGCCAACAGCATTTTCATTGCCACTTTTGAGTGTTTTGGGCAGTATGTGTTTTTCAAGATAAAGAGGCTGCACTTTGGACACCCTTCCCGTAGAGACTGCATAAGTCGTGTGGGCCAATGTACATGCGATATTTATTTCATTACCATTACCCGTCATAATGCCGGCTCGGTTCTGCCGCACTGAGCTGGAGATTCCATTAGCAGCGCGGGTTGTCTTAAAGCCAGACCATTATTTGAATAACAGAAGGCACAGACTCGCTCTACGTGCACAGCTTGCAGTGCTAATGCCACATTTAAAAAAAAAAAAAAAAAAAAAAAAAAGGCAGCCCTTCTGGCTGTGAATGAGAAACAGAGCAGCACATTCTGCTTTTTCCTTTTTTGTTTTTGTTTTAAAGTCCGCACTTTGTGATGTTGATTCAGCAATTGGCTATCAGCCGCCCTGCTAACCTTTCGGCAAAGTCAGGTCATCTGTCTTGTGCCCGCAAATGCACGAGAGCCCCGGAAAATGCAAATCAGCGACTTTCTTTTCGGATTGCATTTGACGCGATTCAACGGGCGACATCAGCCCTTGGTCCCCCACCGGCTGTGACGTCCTGAACTTGACTGAGGTGCACCAGACTTGTTTTCTATGCAGGCTCCGCAGAGAGCGCCACAGAGGCAATAACAAGACGTTCCTGCGGTGTGACAGACTGAAAGAGCAAAAATAAAAACCAGGGCAAAGCCTGCAGACTTTCCATAAAAGAAAACTTTGGGAAAACACGCAGGGTGCTGAAAGGCGACCATCACAATTTACTGTAATGGTTGACATTACACTAATACTCTTTTATTGTTATTATCTTTGCTGCTGGGGGCAGTTCAACAAAATTAACAGAACATATATTGTGCTCAATAATTAAGTGAGTTTAGTCAATTAAGCCTTTATTAGGCAAGGAGCCATGTGAGAACCACTTCCCTCCTTCCTAAACCACCGCGGCTTATGTGGGGACAACGGGAATCCCAGCATGTACTGGGACGTTGTCAAACACAATAGGAGGTTTTTATCATAGACCATTACATTCTCTCAATGGACAATACACTTCAAAGTCAACGTGGTGGTACTTTTGAGTAGTCAGTGTGCAGCTTGCATACCGTCCATTGAAAGTCAGTTAACACACAGCCGTTATTCCAAAGGATGGAATAGGCCGCTTTAAATGGTTTTAAGAGAAAAAGGTGAGAAGTTATTGCTTATCCAAGGTAATCTCAGTTTTTTTATATATTTTTTTAAAATATTTAACTTCATTTTATGCTTGTATGATGAAAATATTTCAAAAATGCATGTCACTCAAAGCAATAAAAAGTGACAATAGATAAAATAAATACAAATAAATAAAATATTTACTTAATATTTGTGCTAATAATAAAGTAAAATAATATTTTTTTGTCGTGTGTTACTAAAAGGTTTTATGACTCAGACTGATTTGCATTCGTAGCGTATACAAAAATTATATACACTTTATTTTAAAGACAATATCTTATTTAAAAAATATACATACATACATACATACAAAAAATGAAAATAAAATAAATGTATATTTTACTGTGTGCAATGACAATAAACACCAATCTATCCATCCATACAAACACTCGCCTCCGTTTGCACCCTTCTTGAATTGAATCCCAAGACGTTCCAAACTATGTGCGCAATGCGTCCACCTAACAATCGCCCCGCTCTATAGGCTGCCCTGGTTCTCCTGACACCCATTGCTCCAGAGGCGCTGCCCAGAGAGCCTGTCCGGTCCAGACACTGCCGACAATGAGAAACAATTCCCTTGGTGTTTGGTGCATTCACGTTCAATGGTTGCTCTCAAATCATTGACTGTTGCAGGTCTCATTGCGTAGACCTTGTCTTTTAGGTATACCCATAAAAAAGCACCCCCACACCACCATCGCGATGTTAGATACTTCCTTGATGAGGTCTTGCAAAACAGGTGGATTGGACTGAGAGGTTTTGTTGAGTATGCTCCATGTTCACCAGACCTCGCACCACTAGACTTCTTTTTATGGGCATACCTCTAAGACAAAGTGTACACAATGAGACCTGCAACAGTCACAGTCACAGAGTCTGTGTACATTTTTGGGACACCCTGTATAATACATACTGTATATAAAGTATGCATATGCAATTGTGGCTGAAATGGTTAGAAGACTTGGCATATTTAAGAAGTTTCAGTTGTTTTTGTTTAATTGGCCATTAAAATACCCATAAAACAAATGAAATATGTAAGTCATCGTTATGCTCTGTAAACCATGCAATGGAGCCATCATAAGGACATTTTGATAATTTCCCTAAAGCTCCTTCCTCAACCCCATCGAGCAAATTTGGGGTGTGCAAGTTGGAAAAGAAACTTGTTCTTGCACATTCAAAGGAAAGCCTTTGTCTTGATTAGAGGAAGGCTCGGGATAACATTAGTGAAGTTCTCAGGAAATATATTGACACCATGGCCGAGAGGTGTGCTGCTGTTATTACTGCAAAAGGCGGACAGGCCAAATATAAAGGTTAAATGTGGATAAAAAAGAAAACAGGACTCACTTCACCTTGTGCTGCTTAGGGCAACCATCTGTGCACGTCCTGTTTGACCCTCCCCCAACACAGTAGTTTGAGGAACCGATTTGTGTGAAGCTACAAGTGGGAGCAAATACTGAGCAGAAATGGGCCAAGAAAAGGGTTTTTTGAACGGCAAGCTTAGCTTCAAAGCTCTGACAGAAGGTTCTCTTAATAACACCCAAGTTATTTGTGTTGCTGTGACTTGAGTCGTCACGAAGTACGTCACCTCTGGGAGAAGTGAGAAGTTACTGGCGCATTGCATGTATTGTTATTTATACAGTGGTACCTTGGCATAAAATGTCCCACCTAGCAAGCGCTTTTTAGATGCGAGCCCTCACTAGTTTTGCTTTGCTTTGAACTCCTAGCTACCGACATAGCCGATAAGAGCTATTTGGGGCGCTAGCTAATGCTATGCCATCGACAATAGTATGTACGTTATAGCGATATAATTTATCCTATTTAGTGTAGATTGTGCAAAACAATGACAGGAACAACCTCAAATTTAAAGCATGAAATAAATACAAAATTTGTGTCGTGGAACTGTGGACCAGCTCTATTCTCTCTGCAGGGTCCTTGAAAGGGCATGGGAGTTTGCCCAGCCTGTCTATATGTGTTTTGTGGACTTGGAGAAGGCATCGTGTTCCTCGAAGAGTATTGTTGGAAGTGCTTCGGGAACATGGGTATCGGACCACCTAATTCAGTTGGTTTGTTCCCTGTAGGACTGGTGTCAGAGTTTGGTTTGCATTTCCGGCAATAAGTCGGACCGGTTTCCAGTGAGGGTTGGACTCCGCCAGGGTTGCCCTTTGTCAACGATTCTGTTCATGAATTTCTAGGCGCAGCCAGGGCGTCGAGGGGTTCTGGTTTGGTAGGACCCGTAGGATTGGGTCTCTGCTTTTTGCGGATGATGTGGTCCTGTTGGCTTCATCAAGCCGAGACCTGCAACTCTCGCTGGATCGGAGTGTGAAGCGACCGGGTTGAGAATCAACACCTCCAAGTCCGAGTCTATGGTCCTTGCCCGGAAAAGGGTGGAGTGCCATCTCCGGGTCAGTGATGAGAACCGTGCCCCAAGTGGAGGAGTTTAAGTACCTCGGGGCCTTGATCACGAGTGAGGGAAGGATGGAACGTGAGAAGGACAGGCGGATTGGTGCAGCTTCTGCAGTGATGCGGACTCTGCATTGGTCCGTTGTGGTGAAGAGAGAGCTGGGCCGAAAGGCAAAGCTCTCAATTTACCGTTCGATTTATGTTCCTATCCTCACTTATGGTCATGAGCTTTGGGTAGTGACCAAAAATACAAAATTGAAATGAGTTTTCTCCGTAGTGTGGCTGGGCTGTAGTGAGACTCAGAGTAGAACCGCTGCTCCTCCGCATTGAAAGGAGCCAGTTGAGGTGGCTCAGGCATCTTATCAGGATGCCTCCTGGACGCCTTGCTGGGGGGGGGGGCACATCCGACCGGTAGGAGGCCTCGCGGAAGAACCAGGACACTTTTGAGAGACAGTGTCATGGAACATACGCATAAAAACTGAGAAAAATATTACAACATATGAATGCATGCAGTATTTTAAAACAGGGACTCGCTTTTCAATCACCCTGTATAAAACAATAGATTAGATAGATGATGAAAGTGTAATATAATAAAATTAAAAGAATATAAGAAACAAGGCCGCACTGTGGATAAGTTGGTAGCACATTGGCCTCATAGATAGGAGGTTGAGGGTTCGAATCTCCGTTGGGCATCTCTGTGTGGAGTTTGCATGTTCTCCCCGTGCGTGTGTGGGTTTTCTCCGGGTACTCCGGTTTCCTCCCACATTCCAAAAACATGCATGTTAGGTTCATTGGCGACTCTAAATTGTCCATCGGTATGAATGTGAGTGAGAATGTTTGTTTGTCTATATGTGATCACAACAATGGACAGTCGAGAGCGTTTAATTAATACAACGGAAGAGAAAAGTAAAGTTGAGCAATTTGGGAGGTTTGATTCTTTTTGTGGAAGACTTGTTTGTCATGGCCCTGCGATTGACTGGCGACCAGTCCAGGGTGTATCCCGCTTTTCGCCCAAAGTCAGCTGGCATAGGCTCCAGCATACCCGCGACCCTAATGAGGATAAGCGGCATAAAAAATGAATGAATGAAGAAACAACGAGTATATCAGATAAACCACATTTGCATATTTACAAATAGTGCATAGAAGTATGGCAGCTACAAGTAAAGCACCTACGATTAAATGCGATTAATTATGATTATAATCACGATCAAATATTTTAATTGTTTGACAGCCCTAATATATATATAGATCTATCTATCTATCTATCTATCTATCTATCTATCTATCTATCTATCTATCTATCTATCTATCTATCTATCTATCTATCTATCTATCTATCTATCTATCTATCTATCTATCTATCTATCTATCTATCTATCTATCTATCTATCTATCTATCTATCTATCTATCTATCTATCTATCTATCTATCTATCTATCTATCTATCTATCTATCTATCTATCTATCTATCTATCTATCTATCTATCTATCTATCTATCTATCTATCTATCTATCTATCTATCTATCTATCTATCTATCTATCTATCTATCTATCTATCTATCTATCTATCTATCTATCTATCTATCTATCTATCTATCTATCTATCTATCTATCTATCTATCTATCTATCTATCTATCTATCTATCTATCTATCTATCTATCTATCTATCTATCTATCTATCTATCTATCTATCTATCTATCTATCTATCTATCTATCTATCTATCTATCTATCTATCTATCTATCTATCTATCTATCTATCTATCTATCTATCTATCTATCTATCTATCTATCTANCCCCCCCCCCCAGAACAGCTTCACTGTAAAAACACTTATGGCATCAATAGTCTCATTAAGAATGTAATAGTCATTACAATCCCTGTCTTGTTAACGATCATGTCAGCAGAGAAAAGTGTGTGTGTGTGTGTGTGTGTGTGTGGAGAGCCGCATGTGTGTGACCCAGCGGCGTCCCCACTGGTCCAGAGCGGGGATAACACCTCCTCAGAGGCGACACTCATTAATCATCCCAAATTCAAAAACCCCATAGAACGCAAAGCTATCCGCCCATCCGACGCTCCGTAATGGGGTCACTGCACCCATTTAGCAGACGGAGGGAGGATGGAGATGTGTGTGTGTGTGTGTGTGTGTGTGTGTGAGATGGAATAATAAGCAACAAAGCAGGAAGGACAGTAGAGAAGGCAGAAATAATAAAGGGGGGCTGGTGAGGAAACGATCACAGAGGGGAGGGTGTTTGGAAGCGGCGCCGCTAAGCAGACTCGCTGGAGTCAGTCGAGAGGGACGGGTGCTTGCGGAAAAAGTTTCATGTCGCACGAGGGGAGCAAAATGTTTCGTTGCAAACGAGGAATCTTGAAAAATGAAAAAAGACAGGCGGGCCGGCAACCTGCCAGGCAGAATTCCCTCCTCCTGATGTATTATTCTCTTTGGAATCAGGCTTTTATTTCCTGCTTTCATACTGAGCCGCGTCACTCCCGATTCTAGACATGACACACGCACACACCTCCAACCGGAACCGCTTTGGAGAGCTCCTTAAAAACAGCAGTACAGAGGACTACTATCACATATAGACAAGCTTTGTTAAGTGTGTCGTTCCTTTAAACCAGCAGAGTCCTTCTGTCACGTAGAGGATCTTTGACAAGCGTTTTTGCAGTAGGTGCTTAAAAAGAGTAAAACACTCTCGTCACAGTTAAAGAACCTTTGATTAATTTTAGCGGGATATCCTTAAAAACAGCAGAGCATGCATATAGAGACATATAGAGAATCTTTGACTAATTTTATCAGCATATCCTTTAAAACAGCAGAACGCGCCGGCCATACAGAGGATCTTAGACTAGCATTTTTGCAGTAGGTGCTTAAAAACAGCAGAGCACTCCTGTCATATAGAGAATCTTTGACTCCAGTTTTTTTGGTAGGTCCTTAAAAACAGCAGAGCGCTCCTGTCACGTGTCAAGGATCTTTGACGATAGTTTTTGTGTAGATTCATAAAAACAGCAGAGCAGAGTGTTTTTACAGGTGGTGCTTGAAAACAGCAGAGCACTCTTGTCGTATCAAGGATCTTTGACTCGTTTTTGCAATAGGTGCTTCAAAGCAGTGGAGCACTCCTTTCATATAAATAATCTCTGACTAAAAACAGCAGAGCACTTAAAAGATCTTTGACAAGCTTTTTTGGAGACACGCCTTAAAAACAAAAAAGCACTCCTGTCACATATACAGGATCTTTGACAAGCGTTTTTGCAGTGGATCCTTAAAAACTGCAGCGCTCGTAGAAGATAGAGGATCTTTGACCATAGTTTTTGTAGTAGGTGCTTAAAAACAGCACAGCACTCCTGTCACATATAGAGTCTGACTAGTGCTTTTGTGAAAAATGCTTAAAAACAGCAGAATATTCATTTTACATATAGAGGATCTTTGAATATTGTTACAGTTAGTCTTTGAAAACAGCAGAGCCCTCCTGTCATGTAAAGGATTTTTGAGTAGTGTTTTTGCAGTAGGTTCCTTAATGCTAGAAAAGTAGTTTGGCTATTTTTATTGCACAAAACACCACAAATGACGAGGGAAAAATTTGACTATCTTGATAACTTTG
Organism: Oostethus manadensis; assembly: GCA_024372805.1. Classification (NCBI taxonomy): domain Eukaryota; kingdom Metazoa; phylum Chordata; class Actinopteri; order Syngnathiformes; family Syngnathidae; genus Oostethus; species Oostethus manadensis. Next base: position 1,247,402 of record QODF01000026.1, on the reverse strand, counting down.
CTGATTATGCAATAGTCTGAGACTTTAATCTTTATAACTCAAAGGTGTGACAGCACAAACTTTGAATGCACAAAAGAGCACAAACAGATTTTGGTTTAATTTGTAGCAAAAGGGGGGCAGACTGAACTTTGACTGACCTACATAAGAATCTGTAATAATTCAAAAACAACACAAACAATCATTTTCATTGCACAAAACTGCACAAACGCAGCACAAACAAATGGAACTATTTGCCCAGAGTGTCGCGGGGAGTGGGTGGCCAACTTTACTCAGGTGTTTAAGGCTGACTCAGCAGCGCGTCTACTGGACTTCCCTTTTGCTTCAAGCTCTACAGACGTGATTAACTGTTCTCTTCATGGATTAATCGATTACTTTAAAGTTGAATGACCTAAAAAACGATTTTTTGGGGTAAAAATAGGCCCTGAAAATTAAAAAAAAGACTTTGTCAGCAAATCTTTTGAGACTTCAGCTCAATAAAGACGGTTTTGATATTTGTTTGTTTTGTGGTGTGATGTCACCACACAAGGGTACCAGTCACGGCAAGGAGGGAAAGTGTGATGGTAAACATAGAAGCAGACATGGAAGTTACTACAACATTGGAAACCCCACAGGCATCTTCAACATGGTGAGTAGATTTGCTTTATTATTTATGATTGGTTAAACGTTACGGGATGAAATGTTTGCCGGGTTGTTTTGTTGTGTAGTGGCCTGTCCTTCGGTGCAGAAAGAGAGGTCTTGGGAATTTAGTATGGACTCTAAAAGCAGGGAAAGCTAATTTCTAATAGAATGGGATGATTATAAGATTAGGACCTTGCAGGGTATTATGGCTTTGCAGGAATTAAGCACAACGCATTTCATGTTGGCCTTTCTTTTTTACGAGCCCCTTGTTGGGGGGGGGGGGGGGGGGGGTAGAAAGCGAGCGAGAGGTTAGCAGTCTGATCCAGTCGTCGTCATTCCCTGGTGAAACGCCATCTCCACAATGAGCCACGGCTTCCAAGCGACTGTCCTTTGTCCTCCCCCAAGTGTATAATTGACTGTTACACCTTTATTTCACCGCACCGAGCCTTCTGGGAGGGAGGGCTGGATGGCGGGTGAGCGGGGGATCTTCAAAGCGCTAACAATAAAGTGTCGGGCTGCGCAAGACCAAGATGCCGAGAGTACAGTTTGGCTACTTTTGTTTTTTTCTCTTCCTAAAATTGTCTCCATTTGGCAAGTCTGAAGGACGGCAGGCGGATGACTCAATAACACCTCCATGTGATGTCAGCCTGTGCTTCAATATGCCTGCAAAACTGATATTAATCATCTGCAGTGGGTCCATGCCATACACTACTGTATATATACACTGCTCAAACAAATTAGAGGAAGACTTTTTAATCAGAGTATAGTAACCTATCAGTCAAACTTCTGGGTTATGATCTGATCAGTTAAGTAGCAGAGGGGGTTGTTAATGAAATCAACAACAGGTGCATCAGAGGGGCAACAATGAGACAGACCCCAAAACAGGAATGGTGAAAGGGTCTAGAGATGCTTTGGAGAACGTCATGCTGCCTGCAACATCATTCAGCATGACCGGTTTGGTGGTGGGTCAGTGATGGTCTGGGGAGGCATAGCCCTGGAAGGACGCACAGACCTCTACAGGTTAGATAATGGCACCCTGACTGCTATTAGGTATCGGGATGAAATCCTTGGACACATTGTCAGAACCTACTCTGGTGCAGTGGGACCTGGGTTCCTCCTGGTCCACGACAATGCCCAACCTCATGTGACTAGAGTATGCAGGCAGTTCCTGGAGGATGAAAGAATTGATACCATTGACGGGCCCCCACGTTCTGATCTAAACCCAATAGAACACCTCTGGGACATTATGCTTAGGTCCATCCGGCGCCGGCAGGTTGCTCCTCAGACTGTCCAGGAGCTCAGTGATGCCCTGGTCCAGATCCGGAAAGAGATCCCCAAGGACACCGTCCGTGGTCTCATTAGGAGCATGCCCCGACGTTGTCAGGCATGCGTACAAGCACGTGGGGGCCACACCAACTACTGAGAATCATTTTGAGTTGCTATAATGACATTTTGGCAAAATGGACCAGTCTGCTGCATCATTTTTTCACTGTAATTTTTGGGGTGTGCCAAGTGTCCCATGCTGTGCATGACAAGAGACAAGATATCAGCGGTCCGTTGCAAGAAGGTGTTGATTTTGTTGTATAAGAAAACAAAAGAAGACAAAAACATAGTTATGTCAGTATGCATATCTTTCCATGCATGAAATTATTGCCATCATCACTTTTACCTTTGTTTAAGATCAGTTTAGTCTATGATCATGAAATCAGGTATAATTATTCTAATAATAATAATGGTAATGGTAATGGCCATAATCAAGCGAGTGAATAATGCGAGCTGTCTCTCATTTCGCTTTCTATTTGGGGTGCCATTGACACTCGCATTATAGCGATCGTACGTACAGTAAGGCGATTTAATTGATCTTATTTTGTATGGCTTGTGCAAAACTATGACAGGAAGGACATCAAATTAAAAGCACTATATGAATCCAAAACCACCATCCACCTGGAGTCTGGAGTATAGTGAGAATTATCCAACGGTGGGACAAATATACACTCGCATTTAGCATTTTTAAAAAAAAGAGACTATTATTTTGGAATAAATTAATAGTCTACATTTCCAATTTTGATATCCCTTTACAAAAATGTGATATAGTTGTTGTAGTTGCATATCAAATTGTTTACCCCAAATAGATTCATTTTAAAGATTAAAAAACTATAGACAAAATGCGATTAATCGCGATTAAATAGTTTGATCGATTGACAGCTCTAATATACATTATATACAAAAAATACGAAAATGTAATATCGGTAAATATTGGTGTCTGCTAATTTCTATATAATGAAAACTGATTTTAAAAAATGCTGTATATAGGCCTATGGGCTTCCATATTTACCAAATTATGACCTCAACCAAAACTCGTCTGAAGCGTGTTAAACAAGCGTGTTTGGCGAGGAAGAAGCTTGCTCTCTCTGAATCTGACTAACGTTATGTCTGGCGTCTCTTTCGGATATTAAACTTGCCATTTGCAATGACTGCAAAGCGTTGGTTTTGCGAGGCGGAACCAAGTCTTCTTCCTTCAATACTTCCAATTCCGAGGGCGAAACCCATCCATCAAAAAATCATAGATCGTGTCGCACTGGAAAACCAGCTCTTTTCTATCGTGCAAGACGCTGGACTCACCAAACCTGTGGAGTTCCTCTAGCCACACTTTGCCATGCCCAATGGCAAGTACTTCTCCAATGTCTGGTTAGATGCTAACTGCTAATGCTGTATCCATGATCTTCCCAACAGATAGGTGTCCATTCCACGACAGAGATATGTGATGTTGCACATATCGGAATCGGTATCGGTTGATATCGGAAAATCGGAATCGGTATCGGTTGATATATATGTTTACTGTATATATGTATGTGTATATACACATTAATGTAAATATGTATATAGATTTATATACATATATATATACATATATACATACAGTGGTGTGAAAAACGATTTGCCCCTTCCTGACTTTTTATTCTTTTGCATGTTTGTCACACTTAAATGTTTCTGATCATCAAACACATTTTAATATTAGTCAAAGATAACACAAGTAAACACAAAATGCAGTTTTTAAATGAATGTTTTTATTATTTAGGGAGAAACAAATCCAAACCCACATAGCCCTGTGTGAAAAAGTAATTGCCCCTGCACCTAATAACGGGTTGGGCACCCTTAGCAGCAATAACTGCAATCAAACGTTTGCCATAACTTGCAACAAGTCTTTTACACGCTCTGGAGGAATTTTGGCCCACTCATCTTTGCACAATTGTTGTCATTCAGCTTTATTTGAGGCTTTTCTAGCATGAAGCGCCTTCTTAAGGTCATGCCACAGCATCTCCATGGGATTCAGGTCAGGACTTTGACTAGGCCACTCC